>JALNIF010003839.1:0-16786 GCA_026284005.1 Thecaphora frezii | reverse complement strand
TCGGAGCCCGGGTGGACGTCGAGGCTCCACCTCGACCGCGCCAGCACCTTGGACCGCCTCGCCTCGTGGTGGCCGCCGCAGACGTACTCGTCCACGAACGGCGCCAGGATCTCGACGCCCTCGGCGCCGACAAAGCGCTGCATCGCTCCGAGCGCGACCTTGCGAAGTGCCGTCCGATCGGCGCCGTCCAAGGCCGGAAGCAGGATGAGCTGGTCGACCGCCGAGTCCGACGTTGCCGAGAGCGTCTGCTTCGCGAAGTGCACGATGGCGCTGCGGTAGGAATAGGCGCCCGTGGCACGGGCCGTCGCGCTCGAGAGGCTCGTCCAGAGCTTCGACGAGGCGAATAGCTTCCAAGCCAGAGATGCGAAGGCGGCCTCGGTCGAATCGGATGGGTCCGTCGCCGTCTGTGTCGCCTCCGGATCGAACTCCCGCAGGGCCTTGGTCAAGCGCATGACGTTGGAGGCCGCGGTGCAAAGCAAGGCGATACCTTCGAGCTCGTCCGGCCTCAAAGCATCCGGCTCGAGCCGCTTCACCTCGCCGAGCACCGCCACCGCTGCGCCGCCAAGTGCAGCTTCAATAGCCGCTCGCTTTTGGCGCACCAGATCAGGCTGCTTGCCCTTGCAGCAGTCGACCCAGGCCACCAAGTGTCCGCAAAGGGCTCCGGCGATGCGCGCCGCCCGTACACCGCCGCTGCCGCCCTTGACCGTCGCAGAGAGGTGCGAGGCCGCGTCGCAGCTCGCCTCGACCCAGTCGCGCACCTGCGTCCAGGTGATATCGTGGTGGCTCAGCAGTTGGTGCGGATCCTTGGCGCACACCGTCCACGTCTCCAGCAGGCAAAAGTAGCGTTCCACCACGCCGACTTTGGCCCGGCACAGATCGGCGGCGGCGGCGGCGGTCTCGCGAGGCGCGTCAGAGAGCAGGCCTTGCTGCAGGAGGCGGTTGACCCAGCTTCCGACGTCGTTCCAAACGCTCCACGTACGGCCGGCGACCGAGGCGTACTGGCCATACAGCCCGAGCGCAGCGTAGACGTCGAGGCAGGTGGCAAACAGCTCGTAAGCGTGGCGGATGAGCTCGTGCTCGTGCTCATGTTCGCCCTCGGCATCGGCATCGGCATCGGCGTTGGCGACGTCGTTGTCGTGGGCGTCGGCTTTGACCGCGGCATCGCCCGACGTAGCTCCGTGCGCCTGCACGTCCTCCTCGAGCTTCCAAGGGAAGAGCATTACGAAGCGGAGCAGATGGTCTACGGTCCCGTCGAGCACCATCGCCTTGGCCGACTCCCGATCGGCCAGGATGCCAAGGTGCAGCAGACGGACGGCCGAAAGCGACGGCCACTCCATGCTGCCCTCGACCGATCGCGCCGCCGCAGCACCAGACGGGGGCCAGGTCGCCTTTAGGCCGAGCTCGACGACGAGGTCCCGCATCGGCTTCTCCTCCGCCCCAACGATCCGCTGCGCACGGTCGGCCGAGCAACTGGCCATCCTCCACAGCACCTCGAGCAGCATCCTGGCGTCCCAGCTCGAAGCGACCAGCGAGCCCGTCTTTTCCACGCAGAGGTCGAGGAAGCCGCTGCCGATGAGGAAGTCCACCCAATCCGCCTTGACGATGTCTTCGAAGGCCATGTCGTCGCGATCCTTTTTCGTTCTGGCCGCGGCGCTGCCCTGGTCGCTCCGTGCCAAGCCGAGCCGGCTCCAGTCGACCAGCAGCGTAGCGCCCTGGACCGGCTCTTCACCCGCAGGACCGGCTCGAAGGACGCCGCCGATGCATCGCAGCGCTGCGGATCGCACAGTAAAGTTGCGATCCTGGAGCAGCCACCGCGCCGCGATCAGGGTCCGAGCCTGGTAGGTAGCCCGGTCGGCCGGCGGCAGGCGCTCGCGGTCGCGGGCATCGTCGTCGGGGCGACTTTGCGAGAGCGGGTAGTTGTAGCAGATCCGGCCGAGCACGTTGAGCGCCAGCTGCCTCTGGGCGGCGACGGAGCTCCTGGCGAGGTGGAGCAGCTCGGACGCCGTGTAGCCCGGCGTTTCCTGGTCGTCTCCGTGGTGGTGGAGGCCAGAGATGTAGGTCTTGTCGGTGTCGATGCCGCGGTCGACCAGGCGTCCGTCAAAGTCGAACCGCGGCTCTGCCAGCTCTCGATCCGCCGTCGCCGTCGGCGGTGCGCTGGCCGGCATCGGCGCCATCCACTCAAGCGACGCGTTGCGACCCTCTGGCTCGCCCGGAAAGTAGCGTCGACGGATCCACTCTGGTTCGTGGAGGCCGACGGCCGCTGCCTCGACATCCGCTTGGATCGACAACGTCGCCGGAGGCGGCCGCGTCGGTTGGGCCTCGACCTCGGTGCCGGGCTCCTGCGATGGCTTCCCGACCGTCGCCGACGGAGCATCGAGGGCCGAGCTGGCCGGTTTCCGCGAGCGGAGGGCGTCGAGCACGTTTTTGCCAAAGAGGGCCTCGAGGCTGCGCAGCTCCTCCTCCACCTCCCGGGCGTCCATGGCCTTGATCTTTTTGTCGTTCTCCGCCGAGACGGATGCGAGCATGGCGGTGATGGATTCGGGATCCGCTCCGCCGCCCGGGTCCCTCGTCGGATCCCGAACGTAGCCTCGGCCGTCGTCATCGTCGTCGTCACCGTTGTCGGGATTCGCCATCGGTGCATCCGGACGCGCTTTACCCGCTACGCCGCCATCCTTCCTGCGAATCGCTGGTGGTCGGAGGCCCTGCTTGAGAAGCCTCGACTTGCGAAAGGCTGACATCGGCCGCCCGGTCTCGTCGAGCCACTCTTCGTCGTCGTCGCCGTCCCCGTCGACGCGGAGGGCTGCCGTCGCCTGGGCCTGCGTGTCCTCGGCCGGCGCCGGTGCGGTGCTCAGATCCTCGCTATAGTTGTTGCTGCCGCCGCGTTCTCCGCCGCTGCGGGGCAGGATGGGTTCGACAAGGTCCCTCCTCGTGACGGCGGGGAAGCCAGTGCCGGGCGCCTGATCCTGCCATGTCTTTACGCGCGCCAGGGAGGCCGCCCGGCTCTCGTTGGCCGATCGCACGTCGGCGTCCATCTGCCGGCTGGCCATGAAGCGGGATCCCGAGCGCGGCTTGGGCTTATCCGGCGTGCAGTCGCCTCGGGAAGCGCCGGCCGAGGCGGGTCTCCTTTCGCTGATGGCTCCGATCAGCGGAGCGCCCGCCTCGACCGGTCCATTGGAGCCCCAGCCGCTGCCTTGGGCCTCGGAAGCGCCGCCGCCGCCGCCGTCGAGGTCGAGGGTGAATCTGCTAGGCATCTCTTCTCCGGCGTAGGCGTCGGCTGGCGGGCGTCTCGAGGGTTGGCTGCTGGGCCCGAACGAAAAGCCTGTCGCGGAAGGGCCGGCATCGGAGCTGGCCGAGGAGGAGGCGGAGGCGCGCCTCTGGGCGAATCGGGAAGGCTGACGTGGCGCGTTCGACTGGATGTGCTGCACCTGGTTGGCCGACTCTGGTGCGATGCGGACCACCTTGGACTTGACCTTCCCCTTGGCCTCGGAAGCGGGATCGGCTCGCTCCGTCGGTTTGTCATCGCACGTCTCTGCAGGCGGTGCGGCGGCTTTGAGCTTGGAGGATCCGATGCTGGGCGGCGGCTTGCGAACGACGGTGGCGGCCGCAGGCCAGTCGAAGGCGTTGCCGGCGCCGCCCTCGTGTCCGTGCTGGGCCGGATTGAGCTGCTCGTCGTCAAACTCGGCGAGGTCGACGAAACGAGGCCGGATCTGCTGCTTGCGCGTCGTCGACATCGCGACACAAGGGGGGTACGGCCCGGGACCGAGCGTTGCGCTGCGGTTAGTGATTGGTGTTGTGGTTCAAGCTAGACGGTAGGGTAAGCGTTGGAGTCTAGCGGGCTGGCGGTTGGCGTTGGAATGCTGGGGAATGGGTGATGTAGGCGAGGGATGGACGAGCAGGGGGCGATCAGATGGCTTCGATGGACGGACGGATCTTGAAGGGGCCGCCGAGCTAAGTCCGGCAAGGCGGGTGGCCCCGCACGAAGCCACCCCCAGCCAACATCTTGAATTGTCTGAGGGGATTTTTTTTTCTTTTTGCCCCGCCGCCGCGACGCGAAGCTTTGGCTGTGGAGGGAAGGTCGAGCAGAGCGTCGTTGCGGAGCCGAAAAGCGACGAGCGGGTTAATAATCGGCGGCTTTGCGTTGAGTTCGACGGCAGCCCGGCAGCAGCGGCAGCGGTGGCAGCGACAGCGCTCCGACACCATCTCACCGCCGCTGCTTGGCCATCTTGCGCCGCTCCACCACCTCCCTACTCCGGCGTGTCACTCCTACCTTTTCCCACCTCCTTGTTTCGCTGCACTACCGGACCCCCCTTCGCCATGTCACTATTCCGACAGCTCCCCGTGCTCGCGCGCGCCGCCGCCCTGCCGTCGACCTCGGGCTCCGCCTCGCTCCGAACGATTGCCACCTCGTCCGTCTGGCGCAACAACGCCGTTGCTGCCTCCTCGTCCGCCCCCGCGCCAACCACCTCCGAGCCCGAATCTTCTCCCCGGGATCTCGCGGCCGAGCAGGTGCACCGACACGACAACGCCGTCGCCGCCGACCTCGCCAGCAGCGCTCCCTGTGAGTAGAGCGCCTCGCACTTGCTCTGCCTCCGCCCGACCCGACGCAGACATGGCCGGACCATTCGCCATGTTTTCGCTTTGCCTCTCTGCTTCGCAGCTGCTGACGGGCCGTTGCCCCCGTGCCCCTCTGTCTTCTGCGCTCGTACGATGCACTCGCCCCTTACAGCCGAGCTTAACCAGCGAACCGTCCGCATCTTTCGGCCCGCCAAGACGGCCAACTCGTCTGGCAAGGCCGGCACCAAGGTCTGGAGGGTCGACTGGGACATCCTTCAGGGCAGCGCCCGCTGGGAGAACCCTCTAATGGGCTGGGCCTCTTCGTACGTCGCCTTCCCTCCTCCTCCCCACTCTCGCTCTATACTTTGTCCGCTTCCCTCCGCTTTACATGGCGAGGTCCGTCTTGCTGACCTTATCCCACTCTTTTGATACCCTTTCCGCATCGATGCACCGCCCCCCAAACCCATTTTCACGCACCCCACAGCGGCGACTACATGCAGGGCACCTCGCTCAAGTTCCGCACCAAGGAGGACGCCATCCACTTCTGCGAAAAGCAGGGATGGGACTACCACGTCACCGAGCCCAAGCTTGCCCGCATCCCCCCCAAGAGCTACGCCGCCAACTACGACTACAACCCCGGCAAGCTCAGGATCCACCACACCAAGTAGATTCACCCCTCGCTGCTTGACCTTTTTTTTCATCTCTGACTTGTCGCGTCGCCGGGCGTAGGAATCGAAATGTTTCCTCTCTTTGTTCCCCTCTGTGCGCCTTTTCGTTTTTGTGCGGCGCACACAGCGGCAGAAGCCGCGTGGACGGCAGAGTGCTCTCCGTGTGGCCAAGGTGGGAAGGGCGTTCGAGCGCTGAGGAGTGCGGTCCACCCTTTCCCTCGAGGCAAGGAGTGAGCGACGCGCGCTCGTAGTTGGCGTGCAGCGCCATTAGCTTCCAGAGTGGCGCCCATGTGGGTGGCTGCGGCGATGCTTACCCGGCCGCGCTTGGGGCGACGCGGACCTTGTTATGCTATCTTCGCCAAACCGAGAAACAGGTGCCGGACCTCTCACGAGACGCTTAAGGCAGTGGATCAGATGTAAAGAGCGGCGCAGACCAGAACAGATACATTGATTACAGTTTCGAACGGGAGCACGTGAAGAAATGACTAGTCCATACGTGCCTTGAGCGTCCTCTCAATGACTCGGTCGGGTGTACTGTCAGAGCGAAACGGTAGTGGGCCAAGGGCCGGTAAGGATCACCTAGATGGTCAGCTGCGGCCCGCCTTTCCTTCCAATCGACGACGAGGGGCAACTGGCCAGGGAGCGGTGTGGCATGGGATCCAGTGGCTGGCAAACGAAACTACGCTCCATACTCACATGATCCGGATCATGGCACCCCATCCTGACAGCGCATCCCGCTCGAGTGCGCCGAGCAGGATTTGTGCCACGGTCTCAAACAGCTCCTCGGGCTCCTGTTGACGGCGACAGGCATCGAGGCATATCGACGAGGGAAAGAACGGGATGCTCGGTCAGCGAAGCGAGCGCGATGCCGTGCGTCATGCGGATCAACATGGCGCCAAAGGCGGCTGACACTCACGAGATCTGGCTCCCAAAGGCCTTCCGCCATACCAAAGAGCTTGTCGGCCGCCGTACCGCTCACGACAAAGTCCTTTGCAAAGTTGAGGCATCCAATGAGGTCCGACGCTGCGATGAAGGGTTCACCTTTGGAATTGAGGCCGGCAATGACGGGCTCGATAAAGTAGGGACCGAACCTGTACGCGCGGCGGCCATCATAGCGGAGCAGAGCAGGCGGGGGAGCATAAAGAGGCGAAGGGGTCGAGAAGAGGGACAACAAGGTCAGACCTTCCGATCAGCATGCATTACTCGCAAAAGGTCACGCTACGCCACGGTACGGCAGCAAGACGTCGAGTGTGGTGGTAACTCACCGCCTCTCGTAGAGCGTCGAGCTGACGAGGTGCGCAAACGTCTCTGGCTCGATATCCCTCTCCTCCTTCATCTTGTACATGTTGACGCGGTAGCGGAAGCGCTCCTTTAGCGTGGCGACGTCGCTAGCGAGGCCGGGGAGGCCGATGTAGGTCTTTTCGGTGACGGGGAAGACCTTGTCAAAGTTGCAGGCCACCGTCATGGCCTGCTGGCCGAGGCGGAGGTCGGAGGCGATGGCGACGCAGTTCTTGCCCTTGGCCGCCACCACGCTACCGCCGTTGTACTCCATGATACTCATGATAGGCGAATATGCCGCTGGTTGCGCGAGGAGCTGGGCGAGAGGTTAGAAGGATTTAAAAGGGTTGAGGAGGGGGAAAATAGGCGACGGCTGCGGTGGGCTGGGTGGAAGAGGCAGGACAAGAGAGAGAGCGCGAGGAGCGGCTTGCGAGATCGAGCGGCGATGCTGTGGTTGGGTATGGGCTGTGTAGAGCGGAGGTGGTGAAGCCGAGGGGTGTTGATTACCCGACGCTGTGACTTGAGTGCCAAGGCGGCGCGGCTGCGAGCGAGTGGAGCTTTGCGTTGGGTTGCGCGTCTTGCACTGGGCGGCCAGTGATCGACCCGCTCCATGCTCCACATTTCCTCAAGTGGTATAAGTGATAGTTAGTTGAGTTTTGCCTGCACTTTTCATCGGCAGTCGGGCTTGTCCCCTTACCCCACCCCACACACGCAAGCACCCACCTCAGTCCCGATTGCCAAAACCAAGCGACTCGGGACTACAACGCGTCCCCAGCCAACGGCCAGCACACGCATCTCAGTTACGCCTTCGGATTTTCAGATTTTGAGATTTTGCACGGCCGCCTGCCACGCATCAAATCCATCCGGGAGCCGGTTCAGGCGGCCCAATTGACGTGGTACACTACTGTACGGCGAGTCGATCTTGCTTCTCATCCTCCGCTCACCACCCGTCGTACGCCACACCGCCTACCTTCCTCCTCGACCTCTTCCATACCACCTCGGGAGCCTCGACGCTTACCCATCTTTTTTACCGTCAGCGCCATCCCTCGACGCCACCCATCCACTCCAGCTCCACCCGGCTCAGCTCATTCCGCCACCTTCGTGGCAGCTCGTACCTCGTGGCTCGCCAGTAACCCCCCCTCCCTTTCTCCGGTCATACAACCAGCGCGATGAAGGACATCACACGCAAAATGATGGCCGATGTCGCCGTCCTGGCAATCGGGCAGGTCGCCGTCTTCTACGCCGTCCGCTACCTCATGGCCTCGCTCGACCCCAACAGGCAGAAGCGGCAGGACTCGAAAAAGATTGCCGACGAGAAGCTCGACAAGCTCGGCCTCCGCAAGATGGACCTCCAGCTCAATGAGTACGAAGGTGCGTGGTTCCTTGCCGCTCTAGCGTTGCCCACCCGCAGTCATGGGCGTCTCAACCGCTGACTGGAAACTCATCCCTCGCCCTTCCGCCGTCTTTGCTCCTTTTTCCACCCGCAACCCGATCCGACAGAGCAAATATCGGCCGAGCTTATCCTACCCAACGACATCCCTGTCGACTTCGCCTCCATCGGTGGACTCGAAGGGATCATCTCCTCGCTGCAAGAGAGCGTGATCGCGCCGCTCTGCTATCCGGAGCTCTTTGCCAACGCCAGCGGCCTCCTCGGCGCACCCAAGGGTGTGCTGCTCTACGGACCTCCGGGTACGGGCAAGACGATGCTGGCCAAGGCGCTGGCCAAGGAGAGCGGCGCCACCTTCATCAACATGCACGTCTCGACGCTGACCAACAAGTGGTTCGGCGAGTCCAACAAGCTCGTCGCCGCCCTCTTTAGCCTGGCGCGCAAGCTGCAGCCCGCCATCATCTTTATCGACGAGATCGACAGCTTCCTGCGCGAGAGGGCCACGGGCGACCACGAGGTCACCGGTATGATGAAGGCCGAGTTCATGACGTGAGTAGCAGACGTGCAGAGCCTCTCTTGTGCCATAGGCGGCGGCGGTGGCGTTGAATTTCACCGTGCGATACTGATGTTTCTGTATGCCCTCTTGCGTTCTGCCGCCACCCGCCTGTTATGCGACCGGACGGACAGGCTGTGGGACGGTCTCACGTCATCGACAGACCGCATCCTGGTGCTGGGTGCCACCAACCGACCCAACGACATCGATTCGGCCATCTTGCGACGGCTGCCAAAGCGCTACGCCGTGACGTTGCCAAGCGCGACGCAGCGGGAAAAGATCCTGCGCATCATGCTGTCGTCGACGCCGCTCGACTCCGGGTTCGACTTTGGCGACCTGGTCAAGCGGACCGAGGGCTACAGCGGCAGCGACCTCAAGGAGCTTTGCCGCAACGCCGCGATGCGGCCGGTGCGCGAGTACCTGCGGAGCCACGCGGGGCGCCAGTCGGTCCTGGAGCGCCGAAGGGGCCAGAGCCAGGCGTTGCAGACGGCCGCAGCCGGCGTCGAGGGCGGTGTGATCCAGCCGGCGCTCGACAGCAAGGTCGAGACGAGGCCATTAAAGAATTCCGACTTTTTCGTCAACGATGCGGCGGCGACGCCGATGGGAGGGTCAAGAGGCGGACCGATGCAGGTCGATCAGGATCCGTTGGATTGAATAGCTCGAGTACGACGAGGAGGCAGAGGGGAGGAGGGTTTTGGGGATGGAACGGAAGGGGGAGGGGGAGGTCAATCGGGAATTTGACGATGCTTGCACGCCTTGTTTGGTGATGCTGCGATGGTGGACCGGGTGCGATTCAGACGACCTGTGGGCGTCACGGCCACCTCCGACTCGATATAGATGCCGCCGATTGCATTGGCTCTTTTCAATTTCCTCTTTTTTCACCATTTATGACTGTTTCTCTCTGCCTTGTTCCTCTTGGTTAACCTCTGCTACTCCTTTGCCAAAGTGATGAAAGGGAGGGCGCCAGGCGTCTTGAGATCTGGACGTCTCTCTTTGCGAAAAGTGTCGAGGGTGGTGCCCTGCACTCAACGTCCTGAGGGAATCACGCGGCGCCCAAAGGTGGCTCGAGGAGGAGGTTGAAAGCGGGTAGCATGTGTGCACTGCCTGGATTCCGCGGTCTGAGGCTGAGGGGTGGGGGACGAAGCCATGGGGGGAAAGATGGGGCTTTCTGACCCAGCTCATAAGACGAGCCAAGCACAGACCCGCAGCGCAGAAACGCTCCTGCGAACGGGGCGGTGGCTATGTACCAGGCACAGCGGGACCGGGAGCGTGGAGGCTGTAGAAAGCAGTAGCGTCTGTCGAAAAGGGGAGGGAGCGTATGCGCCTCTTGCTGCGGTCCGACATGGCGAATCCGGTGGAGCAAGCTGGCTCGCGGTAGTGGAAGCGCCAGCCGAGGTCTCCGAGGTTAGCTCCTACTTAGCACTTTTTTTTTTGCATATAAATACCGTTTTTGTATAAGATGTTGAGGATACATTTGGTTGGTTTCTTTTCGGAACCGCCAGTTGCCTCCTGAGCTCGCCTCATTTTTCCCACTTTCCGACGCTTGCGAAAGAGGCACCGCGTTGGGGACAGGGCAACGTCAGAGGCGAGGGGACGGTTGTGTTTGTTCGGTACCTTTAGCTTTTTGGGGCCGGGGCTGGGGCCTTTTAGCTCGCGGTCCTTTTTTTGAAAAAATAAAATATACAAATATATATATTTTTTGGGTTTGATTTTATTTTTAGTTTATATTGAGTTTATTTTTGCTTTAAATGATTTTTAATTTAAATTTATCTTTGTTTTCATTTTACACGTTCGTTTCGTAACTTTTATTTTTGGCTCAGCGTGAGAAGATGAGGGCCGCCGGACATAGGGTTGAAAGGCGGCGTATGGAGCTCGACCACGCCTTGGCGCCACCCCGAGATGTCGTGGCGAAACGACACGAAAAGATGACCAACACCAACACCACGACCTCGGACGTAGTCGTGGATACGCCTCGGAAGGTCGTGTTGCGATGACGAGGCTTGGCTTGGCTTGGTCGCTTTACAACGGTCGAAGCCTTCCGTCCCAAGTCGGTCCTCGATGTGCACGACGTTAAATCCGATACCGAGCGAGAGCTTGGAGAGCTGACATGCCATGCCACCCAGTAAAGTGTTGGGCGGTACCTTTTTTTTTAACCGTTGTTATTTTGCGCAGAGCATGAACGCATGGTTGTTGTTTGTTTTCCTGCCATTTGGCGCTTGCTTTTGTTTCTTTGCAGAACAATGGCATGGCTGCACCACGTTGCATTGACGGTCGAATTAGTCAAGCGTTGATGGCATGGCGCGCTTTTGTAGTGAGGCACGTTTTATGTTTGCTTGACGCTTGCACTCCAGCAGCACCGAAGCAGCAAGAATTTCAGGGGGAAAAGGTATCATGGCAAGCGCCAACAACAGAGCAGACGTCCCCACCGGGCGGGTGGTTGCAGTTGCTAGCGTGCCTTGGGGCAGCGCTGGCAGCAACATGCAAGGATTCCAGGGTTTGGCTACTAAGTTGGGCACCTGCGACGCGTCGGACGAGCCATCGATGGGGCTGCGAACTGGCCTGACCTTGCAAGGGCCCACAGCCATGGCGTCAAGCAAGGCGCTAGAAGAGTGTTAGAGTACAATACGAGTAGACCCTGGCTCCTGTAGCTGTTCCGAGACACTCTCAGGGGGGGATTTGGCACCATGAAGCCCGGAAAAAGCAAGTTCCGAAGAGCCAGAGCGGTGCCTGGCGGCTGTTAAGAGAGTCTGTGGCGATGTTGGCCGGAGACAGGCTAGCGAGGCAAAGCTTTGGGTGCGGGTTGGGAACACCCAATATCAGGTCGCCGCCGCAGCGGGTTTGTTGGCAGCCGACGCCATCGGCCAGGGCGACCAAGCAAGATGCGCTCGCTTAAACTGAAGGACCCTGACAGCCAAATTCAATCTGTGTAGGTATCACTTTGTCGCTGCGCTGCTTCTTGGCCGCCCTGCGTCGCAACTTTCAGAACGAATCTGGGCTGCGCCGGTCAGCTTGGCTCTGTGGTGTTTCTTCCTTTCGGCCCGTCTCGCGCTTTGTTCTCGACGGTCACGTACGGCGACAGCGGCCTCGAGGGGCCGAGCTGATATACGCCAATGTACCGGTACAAATTGTGTGCACACCGGTAAGCGTCGCCGACAGCCGGTGTCGGAGCAGTCAAGTCCTCACGAGCAGCGTCGACGGGCGAGCTGCCCCCGCCGCCGCCTTTCGTCTTTAGGTAGATGCCGAAGCACACATATCCCGGCAATACCAGCAATTCGCTCCGACCAGACGAGACGAGGCGAGATGAGCCAGCCAGCCAGCCAGCCAGCCAACAGGCAACCGAGAAAAAGCAAGGTAAATATGAACGGCAGGACCTCTTGCGGGAAGCGCTCGAGACGCCAGAGAACCGATCAATGCAGCGGCCGATGGGAACTTTTCTGGCATTAGAGAAGATCAGCACAGCGGGGACGGCGACAACGACAGCATCGGCAGCGTTGGTGGGGGCCGAGGCGGCAATGCGACCACTTAGCCAGGCGCACCGCTCGACTACCCACGGCTGCTGGCAAGACTCTGGCAAGCTAGGCTAGTTTGTAAGCTAGGTGAGGCTTAGTGCTCACACACTACTGGGCTCGCTCACGTACTAACTCTCACTACTCTGTTCGCTTGCGACGGCGAAAGCTGCAAGACAAAAGGGTGGTGCGTGATTGAACAGAGGAGGTGATGCTCATGCTCACATGGACCGAAACGCGCTCGCTCTGCAGGCATGGCCCAACAAAGCCGCAGAGCTGAAACGAGTTGGGCTGTCGCAGCGGCTGGCAGAGTGCACATGCGCGATTATGCGTGGGTGGGTTGAATGGAGCTGACCACGTGTTTGCGTGCCGTCTCGTCTGCACATCACCTTTTGTCGGGCCCCTTTGCGACGAGATTCGGTTGTTTCCCCTTTTTTTTGTATTTCTTATTCTTGCAAAGCCGTCGACTAGCTAGCACATCAGTCGTCTGCCTCGCTCCATTGGCCGGCGCTTCCGTCCGCACGCCTGCTGACTCGCCATCGGAATGTACCGCTGCGAGCTGCCAACTCTTGTTGCCTGCCCCCACTTATCACTTCTCACTCACGTATCACTCACGTATCACTCACTTCTCACTTAACAGTTACCACGCACCAGTAACTAGTTGCCAGTCACCAGTTACCGGTTACCTGTTACCAGTTACCAGTATCTAGTTACCAGTTACCAGTATCTAGTTACCAGTTACCAGTTACCAGTATCTAGTTACCAGTTACCAGTATCTAGTTACCAGTTACCAGTTACCAGTTACCAGATACCAGTTACCAGGTACCAGTTACCTGTTACCAGTTACCTGTTACCAGTTACCTGTTACCAGTTACCTGTTACAAGTTACCAGTTCCCACTTGCTACTTTCCCACTTGCTACTTTCCCACTTGCTACTTTCCCACTTGCTACTTTCCCACTTGCTACTCACACTCACTATGACTACTGCTATGCCGTTCCGCAACAAACGTGGTCGCACTTCGGTCTTGGGCCTTGCTGGCGCTGTCGATGCTTGCCTCCGAGGTGGTTGTCAGCCAGTAGCCCCGCAAGCTCAGGCTGGGCTGCAACCCAGGCCAGGCGCTCGGGTTGGCAGCCAAACCAGACCAGGGGATTGCCGTGGTTGCCGTGGTTGCCATGGTCCGCCCGCTTCTAATTGCCACCATTCCGCCTTGGCCTTCGGCACTTGGCCCTGCATTCCCCAGCTACACCCACACCACGTCCATTCATGCCGCCCGCCCTTGGACTAACTCCTACCCTCTGTTTTGCTCTTGGTTGATCATGTGCTTTTGCTTGATCCCCTTTCCTTCCCCTTCCTTCCTTTGCGGCGACTCCCTCGCCCCCATCGCATTAAAGGCCGGCGCTTGAGCCCCTTCATCTGCCACTGAGCGCCCCCTTTCCGGCTTGGACCCCTTCACTCTTTGGCCTTTCTTTTCCTTTGGCCTCAGGCCCTGGCAGTGATAGGCTCCTCGACAGACGCACCAGCCGCCTTCCCCTCTTCTTGCTTGCTATCGCCTCGCCGGCCACCGTTGCGGCCTCCATCCGTCCCCCCATCCCCTTTTGGGACCACCTTGGTGCCGCTCGCCAGGGGCAAGCTCGACGCCGCACTTTTGACTCCTCTACCCTCCTTTGCTAAGCGGCCGGCCCGCTTTACGGTCAAATTAGTCTTTCACTAGGGCAGTCGCCTCCGCCACCGCACTGCATGCGAGCTCGCTGAAACCGGACCACCTCGGTCGAACGACCCAACCGCCCACCGTCGCCCCTAGCAAGGACCTCGACGTTCCTTGTAAAAAGGCCGGTCGCCATCGCCTCTACGGGTAACCCCCCTTCTTCCCCGCTCCTTCCTCCTTGCACTCGCCCACCCTTGCAGCCAATTGCGGACCCAAGATGGCATACAAAGCGCTCCACGAGCGGTTCAACCTGCCGCCGCCACCACCGCGGAGCCGCTGGGCGTTTAATCGACCGCACGAATGGCAGCGCGCCTGGATCCCGGACATGAGCGCATCGCCCGAGCCGGTCCAAGAGATGCACCGCTTTCTCATCAAGATCTTCCTGCCCGACTTTGACGAGGGCACTTACATCCAGCTCAAGTTGCTCGCCACCGTCGTTGGCACCGAATTCCTCATCATCGGCCTCATCCTCCTCCGCCGCATGTACCAAAAGTCGTTTTGGCTCTTCCGGCTCCACCGGCGCAGCAACGGCATTCTAATTGTCCCCAACGCCATCACCGTCTTTTGCATCGTGCAGGGGTGCTTTGGCGTCTTGCTCATCGCAGTGTGAGTGCGGCGAACCTATACTGGGCTCCGAAGCCCCATCGTTCTCTTAATCCCAGTTTTCCCATTCGACTGGTTCAACCGTGTTGACGTGCTCCAACGTAGTTTTGGCTGACCTCGCCACGGTGCGTCGCCCGAAACCCCCTGCTATGCAGCGTTTGGCTCTTTATCGACTTCGGCCACGGCTACAAGCGAGCCGAACATGCGATCCTGTGGGTCACGCTCGTCTGGATCCCCATGGCTCTGGGTACCTACCTCGCCGCCATCGGTGCGATGTACGCTCGGCCGGACGCGCTCCGCTCCATCTCGCCCCGCTTCGATGCCAAGCCCTCGCTCGCCGCACGTATGGGTATTACCCCGGCCGTCGTCAATGTCGTCGTCTTCTGTTCGCCGCTCGTCTTTATCGTTGCCGTATTGGTCCCATCGGTGATGGCCGACCAACGATGGCAGCGTGCGCTGGGCGAATTCGACGCGTGGAGCCAGCAATGGGCCGGAGCCACCGAGCTCAACAGGGAGATGCTGCTCCAGGTTCAGAGCATCTGGTACGAGATGCTCGATGGGGCCCGCCTGATCTCGCTTTGTACGGCAACTTGGGCCGTGACAGGATGCGCCGTGGTCAGCGCCTACATCTACGCCAGCGGCTCGCTCGCCCTGGTGGTGAGGAGGCAGATCAAGACACTGGCCAACCTCCAGGCCAACCAGTCCTTCAGCGAATCCTTTGCGGCGCAACAGCAGCGCTATGCAAGGCTTCACGCGCAGCAGAACATCAACGGCAGTTCGCCAGTGAGTCGGCCAACGACGGCGGTCGCATCGTTGTCGACCTCTTCGCGAACCGTGAAGCGAGGCATCGAGCAGGAGGGCGCGCCCGCGACAACGCCGCCATCGACTAAGCCCTGGTCGCTCAAGCAGCGGTGGAAGACAAGCTCGGGCCCCGAGGAGTCCGGTTCAGACGAAGACACCGGCGACGACGACTTTGCTACCGCGCAGATCGAGTCCGCCTACTTTACGCAGGCGCAGCTCGAAGCGCCGGACCAGCCCGCCGACAACTATTTTCCGTCCATCAAGCCCTCGACCATCGCGCGACCGCCGCAGGCGACGGTGAGCAACGGGCGGTGCAAGCAGCGGCGCTACCTGCAGCACTGTTACGTGGACATTGTGGTGCAATGCACGGCGACGGTGATTGGCGCTCTGTTTTACCTTGTCACATCGGTGGCCATGACGTTTCTGTGGTACCCGCGGTGGGAGGCCAACAACATCAACCACACGCTGTCCGTAGCTTTCCTCGTGGTGACGTACGGCGCTGTGGTTTGCGGAGGGGCACTCTTCCTCTCGATCCTCGGCCGAACGTACGAGCCCGTCTTTGTCAACATGTTGTCCAAGAACCAGGCAGTGATGGCGATGCGGCGCAGGCACGCGCAGTCGCTGAGCGAGCGAAGGCGGAGCGCCCACGACCCCGACAAGGCAGTGCGCCGCCAGAGCAGCGCCATGACTTGGGTGGCCAGTGCCTACTCGACGTTCTCGTCAATGGGCAAAGAGCGCCACGACCGCAAGGCGACGGCGAGCTCGCGAAACCTGAATCAGTATCCGTTGCTGCAAGCGCGATCGGTCTACGAAGAATCAAATGGCGCCAAGGCGAGCACTCCGGAGCTGGGGCCGCACCGCACAATATCCGGCTCGACGAGCCGGAGCCGCCGCTACGACTTCGAGATGAAGGACCACGAATCGGCGGCGGCGGCAGAGATCAACGATCAGCAGGGCAGCTCGGCCGCTGACCACGTTGTTCTGCCGAGCCGCATCAGCCGTGCCGCCTCGCACGGCGTCATGATCCAACGCACCGTGACGCGGCAGTACGAGCCGGCAACACCGCCGCTCGACGCTATCGCGGGCATGGTCGATATCGACTCGCCCCACACGGCGTCCAGCACCCCTTCAGCGCTGAGCTACGACTTGAACCCTTCAACGCCATGGACGTCTGCGACGCCCTGCACCCCTCCGCTCGCCGAGGCGCACGGAAAGCCGACAGGATCCAACTCGCACGCCCCGCCGCCGCCGCCACCGCAACCCGACCGCGCCCCTGTGATTAGCCTCGGCATCGGCGGCTGGCTCACCTCGTGGTCGCCTCCCAGGGCGTGGGCTAGCCCTCCTACCCACCCGCAGCTCGAGCGCGAACATGAAGAGCTAAGGTCCCGACTGTCCCAGGCCAGGAACAAGGAGCAGCCGAGCGATTGACACGCGCGCCATGAAAGTTAGGTGGCGTCGCCTTTGATACCCCCTTCAAGTCCGTTTCTTTCACCCCTCCTCTCATTTTAGAATTACCCCCTTTTATAATTACCCCCATTCTCGCAAGAATAATACACTGGCCGATACGTACTCTCAAGCACACACAGACTAGACAAGACAGACAAGACGAACAAATTCGCATGCATGATTCGTTGCTTGTACATCTCCCTAACCCACCTGTACTCCTACCCCCTCGTGCATCACGACGAAGACAACGGGAAATGCAACCAGGAAGGAGAAAAAAAAAAAAA
>JALNIF010003837.1:0-13146 GCA_026284005.1 Thecaphora frezii | reverse complement strand
TGGTAGGAGCTCCCAAGCTCCGATTTGGAGCTGCGATGTCGGAGCTGCGAAAGGTCCCTATTGTACAGAGGTGTTGGGCTCCTATGCTGGGAGCTGCTAACACTGTGTGTACAATGACTAGACTGGATGGAGATACACTCTAAGGTGTTGTGCTGGTGGTGTGCAAGTATAGCCCCCCTCCCCTTTTGCATGCTGCTATTGGCCCTCTGTCTCAGAACCAGCCATGGTCTGACTGTGGTATGTTCCCATCTGGTCTTGCAACTAGCTTTGCCCCATCTCTAATGAGTTCCCAATCCAGAACTGGCCTGGTGCCCTGCCACCCATATGTGTCACCAACCAAAAGAAGCTGGCTGGCCTACTCTGTTCTGGTTTTGTTGCTCCTTGTATTGCAGTGGCATAATGGATTGAAAAGTTGAATTGAAGGGCTGGGTTGGTTGGAGCCAACCACAACGCGGTGCCGCTCACTTGCTTGCATCGCAAAGCGGAATTTCCAGCGGCGACCACTCACACGGTGGTTCTCAGTGACAAGAGCGATGAATTGGGAAAGAAGGTGCGCGGCACCCTTCGTAGCTTAAGTAGCTACTCCGCATCCAAACCTCGAGCCACTACCAGCGCAGCTCTCGGCCGGAAACCACGCAGACACCACAAACCAAAACTCGTGAGGAATAGTTAAAGCCAAGCCGCGTTGCAGCTTTGGCCTGCCTATGTTTTGCTGGGGCGTTTGCCGCTGCAGCCATGAAGCCACCGGGCTGGTTCAGGTAGTTGGCTCCAGTATCGCCAAAAAGTCTGGACAGTAACAAATTTGTTCGTGCAGCGCAACCGCAAATCTCCTAATTGCCTGCAGCTTGAACTTGGTGCCTCTTTCCCCGCTTCCCGCTTTGCCAAGTGGCCACCGAGCTTTTCCCAAGTGGGTGCCTACTTTGCTTTACCTGCACCATGCTTCAATTCTCCTGTCCTGGGACTCGCTTCGCTTGCAGAGCGAACAATGGGTTTCCTCGCCCGGTTTGCCGGGCTGGCCCATTCTATAACGGCATGATGAAGTACGCCGCGAAGAGAGTCGAGGTGCTGTGCCCAGGTTAAACGGGTTGAGGAGGGAGCGAGAGAGAGCCCTAGGCCAGAGGGTTAGGGGTGTTGGAGAGGGGAAAATGGTTGGGTAAATTGCGCTGGGCAAAAACAAGATCAACCCATATCCATGGACAGGAAATGAGGGCAGGCGACGAAAGGGTCCACCCAAGAACCCTTCCAAACGAAACCGGCTTGAACCGCCTCTAAGCGGGCACTAAGACTCGCAACAACAGCAACGGATCGTCGAATTGCGTGGGGACGGAACAAGTCGATGGTCAGACATAGCGGTGGATTGGGCTCTTTCAAGGGCGCACTCGGCCAAGCACGAGGCAAGTTGCTGTCAAACCGCACTGCCCAGTGTTAACTGCTTGCACAGCTACTTACTTCTTAGCTCTTCTTATCCTTACCTTGTATACAGAAAGTTGCAAGCGAATCGACCCTGTAATAGAAATAAGCCTACACTGCTTCCATACATGGCGACCCTTCAAATTCTACCTCGGCTCAGGGCCTCCATTCCATGCTGTCCTGCGAGAGCCATGATTCTGTGTCTGCGCTTCGTTGCGCCGCCGAGGCGACAGGGGGGCTGTCATTGCACCCCGGTGTGCTGCCAGTTCAGCCTCCGAAGCCGGTACTGCCAATCCTTGACAGGTGGGTGAAGGCCGAGCGTAGGGGGACAGGATTTCGGCCCCGGAGCATACGCAGGACATGCACCAACCTTTGTGCCAGGAGCAAAAAGTCGAATTCTGACTGAGCGCTCGTCCGTCCTGCCGGAATTAGTGGGGCTGTTCGCGTCGTATAAAATCTCCACGCTGCAGCAATGCGCGCTTGCCACTAGGCCCAAGGGTGATTACCCGTTTACAATATATTATTCTAGAAACGTTGATTAGAAATATTGAGCTAGTTTTGGGCAAGGAGAGGCCGAATTGAATTCTCACTCTTCCTTATGAAGCCAGGTCCCTGCAGCGGAGTGCAGATGAGCCGCAACCCCACCTCGGCGCCTAATTATACCCTTAACTCTCTTTTTCTTTTCAACTCAACATTTTGCACGACCAATGTAAGCACTTTCCATGCATGCAAGCGCCTTTTCATGCATGCAAGCACCAATGCAAGCATTTGCAACGTCCATCTTCATCATTCCTGCCTGGCTCCCGCCAACTCGACTGCCAGCCCGGCCTGACAGCCTGCTCCACAAGCACCAAGATGCTTTCCAGAGCGCCCTGCAGAGAAGTAGTGATGGAGTTGGTCGTTGCCAATTGTTAATTTGGTCTGCTCGCTTAGCACTTGGAAGTGAGATTGGTCGTGTGAAATGTCGAGTTTAAAAGAAAAAGAGAGTACTATTTAAGATTGTTATTCTCTTCTGGGACGGGAAAAATATGGCAAAGAATGGGTGTCGAGTTGCGCTGATGAATCATGTAGCCTTGCAGTGTTTTCAGTCCCCGCTCGAGCACCTCGGTCAGTCTTTGTGTCGCTCGAGTTTATCGCTTCGTGCTCTGATTCGACGCCTGCCTCCGAGCCACGGCAAACTCGCTCAATACGCGCCTTATTCCAAACCGCTACTTACACACTCTAACTTGCTTTCCCTCTTCGGCGGAGCTCGCCGACAGCGGGGCGCCCCTGGTGAGAACTTCGCCCGAACTTTGCTGCGACCCGAGATTCGCCGTCAGCTTTTGAGGGCGCCGTGTGCCTGCAGTGTCCGTTTCGTCGCAATGGGACGCTGCTGCGCAATCAAGAAGAGAAGCCCAGTCGGCCGAGGTGGGAATCATCGGAGGTCCAAGTACCTTGCTCTGCCTTGGTGTCTCTGTTGCTTGTTAGATTTGAGTGCGTTCCCCTATACCGAGCTGATTTTGCCGCTCTCTAGGACGGCTGAACCATCCCCGTTTTTGGGGACTAATCCGGCATGGGTAGCAACCTGAGCGCGGCTGGCGAGTAGGCTCACAAAGGCATAGGCGAGCGCGCCTCTGCAGATTCGGTTCCGGTGTCGCCCTTGTCGTCGCCGTAGCAGTGCAAGGCCAACGGCAACGGAACTCGGGCGACAGCCCTTGGTACCGTGCCGAGACCCCGAACAATAAGAAGACGTCCAGCGCGAACAATAAAAAGAAGGTACAGCATACCGACGGGTCAGGGAGGCTTCGTGCCTGGGCCTCGGCCCGAAGAAAGTGAATATTAAAGATCAGCGAGTCGAGTCGAGTGAAGCGAAGTCGAGTCGAGTAAAGTTAAAGGACAGGAAAAGTAGCAGCAAGACAGGGCTATACTGGTAGGCGATACAATACCACGATGGAATAGTAGTCTTATCATCTGAAATCTAAAATAAAATTAAAACCGGCCGTGCGCGTAATTACTACTTCCTATCCCTCTTACCTGCGACCGACCTAGACGTCTGGAGGGAGGGCAACAAAGCAAATCCAACGGCCGTGCGAACCGTACAGGTTGGAGCGGTGCAGCAGAGGAAGGTGACTTGCTGCGTTGGCTGTGCGTGCTTGTAGTGAAAAAAACCCGGCCCAGGTTGCTGAAGCTGCCGAACAAACGAGAGGTCCTCGCTAAAGGGGTCAGCTGAATGTTTCATGTTTGGCCCTAATCGGACAGGCTTGACATGGTGACGGCTAGGGCTATGGAGGTGCTACGAGGAGGTACGCGTCGAGCATTCTCGTGACAATCGTGTCGCAAAGGGCATTTGCTCGTCGCGTGCAACACCACAGACCCCTCTTATCTGCGCAAGCCTTGGCGGTTGAGGCTGTGGGATAAAGGTTCGTCGCAGCAAGGCCAAGAAATCGACGTCTGATACCGATAACATGTTGTTGAAACGGTTGCGTTCGCTTTCGTGGCCCCGCGTTAATCCAGGGAAGGAAGGCATGGATGGTAACAATCTTGCAAAGCTGTCACGCCCTTGCCCTGCTCATGCCTATATGTTGTCGATTGACAAGGCGGATCGGGTCTTCGGATACGTCAAGCCCTACATTGGACGTCAGGAGATCCGCAACCACAACCGCCTTTTGTCCCAAGCACAAGATATCCACCCAATCACAAAAACAAATTGTCCTTAATTATACAAATATGCTACATATGTACCAGAAAACTAGTTTGCTTGTCGACGGGTATAACGGTGATGTTTAAAAATCCTGCCGAGAGAAGCCTTGTTTCAATGCTCCGGCTTCAATCGCCTTTCCCCCCGTAGCCGAGCTCACTTCCGCTCCATGGCGACTCGGCTAAGCTGCGTGGCGAGGCGTTGCGGGCGCAGTGTCCAAAATTCCTAGACGTCCCCAAACTTTAATCTCAGAACAGGCGTGCGCCTCAGCACCAGGCAAAGTCACAAATGTGCCCTCCGCTGCGTTGAGGTGAGCTCAGATTTTCCGCATTTTGAAGTTCATGTGACTGCGAGAGCCAAAATGAAAACGAATGATTAACCCTGTCGCCTAGTGCCACGTTCAAAGGAGGTGGGTAGTGTGTGAGACTCTGCGGTTGACGCTCACCTGACGCGCCACCGTTGCGAGACAAGAGCAGAGCAACCTGGCAGCAGTGTCGAGGCTACACCGCCAGATCGCAGCTGCTCAGGGCTCAGGCAGTGGGCGATGAAAAGGCTCAAGATGCTGGCGGGTTGCGGTGGAGTAGAGAGCCAGTAGTTGCGACGCTAGGCATGACGAAGCTCGTTGGACCTTGGCCACCGACTGCTATTGATGCTTCTAGCTGTATAGACAATGCAACGAGGTAAGGATCTCCGCTTCATGCGCGCGTGTGAATTGAGTACAACGCTTTGCACGCCGCTGCGGCCGCTCAAAGTATGTAGTAGAGGAAAACACAAGGGTTGGGCCAACTCACGCCGTTTGCAAACTGCCGCGGGAACCAGGTAGCGGGCCGAGCTTTGACCGTCCTCCACGGACGCGGAGGACTCGCCATGCCCTTATCCCTTCATGGCATTGATTATAGCAAGAAGCAGGTTGGGTCGTTTTGAGCGTCGTCCAGCTGAGCTAAACCAGAAGCCCCTTACAGCCAGAAATCAGACTCAGATCGGCCGATGCCACGTTTTGAGCTTCAAGGATGCTGTTTCGGTGTTCGGAGCCGAGTAGTGCTTACTACAAAAATCTGTGGATGCAAGTGTTGACGCAGATCGAGGCCAAGGCTGTGGAGTAGAGCCGCCGTAAGTGGTTAGAGCCGGTGGGATTTTCATCCTAACGTTTTGGTGCAGACCTAAATCCCGGTAGACCACTAGTATGCTTGCAAGAATTGCTGTGAACAAGGCTGTTAAAACCTGCATCTTGATTACGAGATCGCATTTCAACATGCGCAACGACTCAGGCGTGAATAACGAGGTGGCATTGCAGGTTGAAATTGCTAGGCCCGGCGTCGAGCGTTCCAACTGACGATGAGTTGACAAGGTGCAAATTGGTGTAAACACAGCATGCCCATGGCGTACGCACCGTTTGGACATACGGTGCAGCTAGTAAGGTGACAGAGGAGCGTCTTGTCTATCATGACGGGGCAGTGGGCAGTGACTAGAGAGCAAGGTGGGGAGCGCCATAGCGTGAACATGCTCCTACCAAGGCGAGTCTGTTGGCGCGACGGGACGCGGCGATGTGGAGAAGCAAGCGCCTGTATGCCTCACGCATCAAATTTACGCGGACCTCGGTTGGACTTGGGGAGACTGAGGCACTTGCACGCTTAACACTTACTCTTCTTGATGCCCGGTCCTGCCCATGAAAAGTCGCAAGCGTACGCTGCGCCCGATTCGGCCGAGCTTCGGCGACCGCTCTGCGCCAGGCCAAACGCAGGTGGCCGGTTCAAGGGTGAAGTTGAATTGAAGCTACTTGTGCCGTTGTACTGCGACTGTATGCCACTCTGCCGTGATTGTATGCTGCTGTACTCTCATCACACCAGGGGTTATTTATCGCGGCGATGCAGCTGGCTACCTAGGTGGCGTAGGTGGCGTAGGTGGCGTAGCTGGCGTAGCTGCACCTTTACTTGCGGCACGCTGGGTTGGGCCGGTTGGAGGCGAAGCGTGAAATGTGGACGACGAATTTAGATTGATTCATTTCTTGCTCATGCCAGTGCATTAGTGCCGTTGTTGCGGGGTTAACTTGCGGGCGACAAGCCGCTGTGTAATGTATAAATAGAAACCCCAAGGTTATTGCACTTGCTGCACAAAATCCAGTCGCCCCTTGCCGCGTCTTGCTTGGCGTTGGCTTGGAATCGCTGCTGCTAGCGAATGCGGTGTAACGTTTACAATAGCATGGTTGGATTTCTGTATTGTTGCATTGTTTTATCAACGCATTGCTGTATTGTTGGATGTGATTATTGTACCATTGTGTCGATTCGCGGCGTGCTGCTTGCGTCGGTGTACAGCGGAAAAGCCAAGGGTCGAAGTGTTGCAATGCTGCCTGCGACCCGCACGTGTGGCATTAGCACCAACGATAAAATGGTGTGTTTGACATGGCAACAATGGTGCGCCATGAAGCTAAGCCTTAGTGCCACCAGCAGCTGCCCGCCACACAGCCCTCCCCTTTTGTCAGCCCTTCCCGCTCTCCTGAACTGGCGGGGTGGCGTTCAAAGCCCAGACCGCACGGGTGAGTCTTCTTTCCCAACGCCCACGTCCATGCTCATCGTCCGTGCTTTGCCGCTCTTGTTCTTCGCCAACCCTCTACCCAACCTTGCCGGAACACACTTCTCTCTAGCCACACCGTGGCAACGGTAAAGCTTGGTCTATTGACCCGAATCCAAGCGCCAACCCCGCGCAAAATCCCGTTCGACGCCACGCGCACGGTGGCCAATCAGGCGCAGACGCCCATCTAGGCAGATGCTCTTCTGGGCAGGCAGCCTTAGCAAGAGGCGCCGTAGCTTCTGGCGTCAACGCTACCTCTGTCGTTATCACCGACGTGTCGTGCCGCTGCTCCACAAGGCTCTGATGAGTCGTGCTGGAGCGTGTACTCGGCCAATCTACCATCATCATTAACGGTCCTCGGCGGACGTGGGCACAAGCTGGTAACGTCTCGGGGCTTCTGGAATCTCAATCGGGACAGTGCGGCTCCACGACGAGGTGTCATCAGCTTGAGGACGCTTCGATGAGTAACGCGTTAGCGAACGGCAGTCCAGCGCGGAAAAGGTCACCGGTGGTATGTGCGGACGCGAGCTGGCACCAAGTTGCCTTGGGAAGAGAGTGGTGTCACGGCAGAGCTCTGGGCAAGTGGTAAGTCCCGGGATACGGTGGAGATTTGACCGCAAGAAGGCGGCGACATCCGCTGCAAAGGTTCCGACGGTGGCTGGCACGATGAAGCTGCATGCTGTATTCACTCTTCCATCAAGACCGAGGCCAAAGATAACTAGAGGCAGACCACGGACCGGAACTCTGAAGCCGGCTTGGAGGGAGGAGGACTATTCATTCAAGCCTTTTGGTGATTGGCCATACCGATTGGCATTGAACCAGGCCTGGGTCCGTTTTATCCGACTGCTTGTATAACATAAGCTTTTTGTTACTGCTACTCTTACTCCAGGATGCCTCTCTGCTTGAGCCCAGGCTCAATGCTGCGGAGGGAAGTTGGACGGGAGCAGAAAGACAGAGACACAGACTACTGGTGCCACGGAAGTCGCCTTTGGCAAATCTGGGTCTGACACGCCTCCATGGGCCATGCAGCCTTCATGCTGGTTCACCGGAACGGGGAGTGGCGCGTCTTCTGGGCATGCCACTCACTCGCTGTGCTTGGGAGGATGGGGGGGAAGCCAGCTCCAGCGGCGGACCTTGAAGTGCCTCGGCCAACAACTTTCGCATCGCAGCTGGTGGATCCGGGCTGGGAAAAAGGGCGCCGAACTTCTAGCCACACAGGGCTCTGGCAGAGCACCGTTACCTTTATCGCTGCACGTACCTGATAGAGGTAGTGCCGGTGCTGCTGCTGCTGCGTCGATCCCCCCTCCCTTTCCCCCCTCGAACAGTGCCCGCCGCCTCGAACGAGTGGCACTTGCTGAGACAACCGCCTGCTGCTCTGACAGCTTTCCGATTTCTGACGCTCACCATCTACCACCGATCTGGCGCTACAGAGACTGGTAGAGTGCCTTTGCCGGGCATCCGGTTGACAGACGGAGCAGGCTGTCAATGCTCGCCAGAGGCAACCGTCGTTGGTCGCCTCGAGGCACATGCTTTTGCCGCCTGACAACGTCGCAGAGGCCCTGTCCATGGCTGCACCTGCCACGGCGGACCCTGCGGCTCGCCTCCAACGCCGGCCTGAAACACTCATATACCAGCCCTTCTTGCCATCTCGACGCCCTCTTCTCCGACACCTCGTCCCTCACCGCTTCTGCGCCTCGTCTACGCCCGGCACCGCATCCTTTCCTGCTTTTACGCGTAGCCAGCCGACCTCCTCCCTCCCTCTTCCATCCTTACCCTCAGCCCCCTTCGAGCCGTCCGGCGACGTCAAATCTGTTCGCCATGTTGACTTCCAACAGCTACAACACAACATCCATCAGGATGGAGAGCTCGACACACAAGCTCTGTTGCGCTTCCGACAGCAAGAAGGCCTCGAAAGAGATCGAGGCCGCCAGCAAGCTTAAAGCCATGAAAGACGGCCTCAAGGCCAAGAAGGAGTCCAAAGGACCCATTCTCAAGCGCAAGATGGCCTGCGCCACTTGCCGGAGGCGAAAGGTAAGCGTCCTCCGCCCCTCATCGTCACTGTATTCTCACCAGTCAACAGACGCCTGACTTGCTCGGCTTTGCTTCACCGTTCCCATCTGTAAAACCCGTAGCTCCGTTGCGACGCTGCACGACCTCGTTGCTCGACCTGCGCCCGATCCCAAGCCTCGGCCGAGGCCGCAGGCCACCCCTCGGCGGTGCCTTCGGGCCCCTGCGTCTACGATTGCGACCAGCACGATGAGCCTGCGCCTGGGAGATTTTTTCCCAACGGAGCATTCCACTCTCTCACCTTCCACAGCAGCCTTTGCCCGCCCATGCCTGGTCCGATGGAGTCAGTCCGTTCGATGGAGAGCCTCAACATGTTGCCCCAATCGAGCCCGTACGGCGTGTGGACGTGGGGCGAGGTTCCCTTGACCCCATCGCGGCCGACGACCGCCTTCGCTTCCGCGCCGATGATGTCGCCGCCGGTCACCACCACGCCTAGCCGTCCGCCGTCGCTCATGTCGACGCCGATGCGAAGGATCATCAACCCGGGCCTAACCATCAATGCACCACCCTACCAAGAGTACAACGGCTTCAACTCGCCGACGTCTCAGTCCACATGGACTCCGTCGCCACAGCAACTCTCGGCCGAGCCGATGTTTGTCAGCCCAATGGTCAGCCCGCAGGTGGCCAATTTCAGCGAGGCCATGTACCCGAGCTCCTCGGCCTCGTCTGGGGCCTCGACGCCGTCGCTCATTTCGTCGAGGAGCATTCGCTCGCCCTTTGGCATGATGCAGGACCTTGGTACGCCGACGAGCCTGGAGCCGTCGACGCCGTGCTCCGAGACGTTTGACAGCAAATTCCTCGGACCGCCGATCCTCAGCGCCCAGGACCAAAGACTAAAGTGTACCAGCTTCCTCGATTCGCTCGAACCCGCACCCCTGGATATGGTCGATCCCTCCAACCATATGTACGTGGGTCCCGGACCGCAGGAGCCGCTGGCCATCGTCAGTGACAACCAACTAGGCCTGGTCGACGGCATGATGGGCTACAAGCTCCGGGAGCCTTTCGACAGCATGCAGTTTGGCTTCGATGATCTGCCCAGCTTCGAGCTGGGAAACAATCTCATGACCTCAGCGCTCTCGGGCGCCATGCCGCACGATGGCCTCTCCCATGTTTCCGTCCCTGACACCAACAGCGCACTACAATGGGCCTTTTAACAAAGTGGGCCAAGGCACGCCAGACGATCACACGTCCTCGCCGTTCGTTGCTGCATTCCTGCATACGTCTCCATCGCATACTCCACATCAACCAGCATTCCTCTGTAGCATCCGGCTTTTTTATGTTTCTTTTCGCAGCTCTCTTGGGATCTCCTCGCGGCTGGTTTCCTCGGGGCAACGTATGGGGCCGTCTCTTCGGGTTCTCTTGGTCACCTCCAGCTTTCTCAAAACCCTCGTTTCATCGCTTCGTCCCTCCCCCCCCCCCCCCTTTTTTGTTTTCTCTTCACTTTGTTCAACCCCTCTGGTTCAAGGCTTCGTCTTCGGCACCCCACTCTCTTCCTCATCTAGGCTTCACCGAACTCTTGTCTCTAACATGTATAACAGTCAGATCTACAACGTCGGAAACGACGAGTTGATATATACCCCCTTCCTTCCCTCGTGCCCCTCTTGGATTCTTTTCGTTCCTACAGTGACTCGAGCAGAAATAAATGGACTACAACTTGACCCACAATTGCCCGCACTTTATGTGCACGATACGAGAACCTAGGTTTGAGATCCTTGTAGAGCCCAAAACACCGAGTCGATTGCTCTCGCGCCCCCAAGATTCAGGGTATCAGGAAGGGCAGGGGAAGACGTGGGGTCGTTATCCGCCTCGTGCAACAACGCCTTGTACATCTTATCAGCTCAAAACCTATTAGCCTTACCGTCATTTCCCTTGCACTAGAGCAGAAAAAGACAGTCTTTTCGGAAACCCCTACCATCTTTTCCATCAGTTACTTGTATGCGGGCGAGCTCCGGTCGAGCCCATCTCACTCGTCCCAGTTCGCCGTCACATACGACGCCGTAAACACCTCTGTGTTCCCTCTCTCCCACCCCGCGCCGACTTAGAGGTTCCACCTTCCCCTTTCTCCTCGCAGTTCACTCTTCTCCCAGACTATTGAGGGTTGAACCCTTGTCCTTCTGGGCCGAGCAGAGGAGAGAGTCAACGCGCTTCATAAAGGAACCAATCGTAGTCGGTCCGAGACGGCCGAGCAGATCCAACTCGCCACTGTCGTCTGGTAGCGGGGCTCTTTCTGTATTGTCCTTTCGAGTGGTATGACGGACATCTGCAAGGGGACAGAAGGGGCAAAATCTTCTATGGTATGATATAAATAACGAAGATCCTTCTGCAATCGTGTTCCACGACAAAAAAAAAAAAGGGGGGGGGGGGGGGTCCCGCCAAACCTAGCACAAAACAATCCACTTCTACATCATCTTGCTTCTTTCGCCCCTCTATTTCTGCCAGCTCTTCTTGATCGTCTCATAGATCATCTGGTACATCAGCTCCTTGTTCTTCCTGGACTCGGGGTGCCTCGGCATCTTGTCGAACCCGTGCCCCTCGGCCTCGAGGTGCAGGAAATCGGCGTCGATGCTCTCGTCCTGCTTAAGCTTTTCAATCAGCCGCTTGCCTCCGTCGTAGAGTGTATCTCCGTTACCACACGCGATAAAAACGTGCTTGGGGAAGTCGGCCGGGTCCGCAAACACGGGGCTGAGGCGGGGATCGGTGCGATCGACGCCCGGAAGGATGTAGCACTTGTTGAAGAGGTGGCTCATCCATGCCGGAAGCGGGAAGCCGGAGCGAGGCTTGGGGCAGAGCAGCGGCAAGGAAGCGATGGGAATGGTGAAGTCGGCAGGCGGGTAGACGCACGTCGTCGCCCGGATCCGCGAAGAACCGTAGCGCGTCGAGACGCCGAGCGCAAGGCTGCCGCCCGCGCTGAATCCTCCGACGGTGATGTTTTCCGTGTCGTAGAGGCTGGGCTTGGAGAGGAAGTAGGCGACCACGTCTTCGGCGTCGTTGGTCTGAGCTGGGAAAGGGTGCGCGGGCGCCTTTCGGTAGTCGGCATCGGCAAAGATGGCGCCAGTCTTTCGCACACCCTCGGTCACGAATTCGACATCCTGGCCGAGTGAAGGCAGCACTTGGATTGCCGTCGTCGGAAACGCGGAAAGGTTGGTAGGGACCGAGGTCTCAGCTTGCCTCAGGAACGTGGAATCGGGTAGCACGATGGGTGATTCGAGAGTACTTACGGAAGCCCGAGCCGTGCCAGTTGATGTGAACGGGGAGCGGTTTGGTCTCGTCCGAACCAGCGGGCCTGTAGAGGTCGACGGTGATGGTGCGGCCCTTTTGCCTTGAGGGTACGCGGATGGTGTTGAAGTCGACGCCGGGAGCGGCCCTGCGCTTGCGATAGTACTCGATGCGCTTGGGCAGGATGAGGAGGCGGAAGAGGAAGGCGTGCACGACGAGCTTGAGCGTTGCAAAGGTCCAAGGGTGGTGCAGCTCGAGGGACGACATGGTGAATGCTTGATGGGCGTTGGGCGGGTGCGAGGAGGCGATGTGTGTCGATACCCGAAAAGGAGAGAAGGGAAGGGACGATCGACAGGGAGCGCAGGCGCGCAATCGCATGGCGCAGCTGCCAACAACAATCACACTCCTGAATCTTATGCCAATCTTAATCCCAAGTCGAATCACGCCAGCGTGCGGCCGCATACGTACTTTGCATGCGCGAATGCTTACGGTTCGGTCAAGTAAAACGCAAATGCCGGCAGTTATGCGGTTGTGCATGCCAGCTCCCTATGGCTCACCCGTACGGGAGCTACCCCGTCGTCTGGGCGCCTCTTCGGCACCGGAACCTATTGCGGCCTGTCGGTGTGGAGACCAAAGGCGCGCTCCTGTTTCTCACTAAGACTACTCAGAGGGCGTACGCCAGGCGAGACGGGTCGGGTCAAAACACACATCCGATGGCTTTTGGCGGTAAGGTGTCACGTGGTACAATGCTAAACGGCCCCGCCAAGCTTGCACCGAGGAGCATGGCAAGGCGTTCAATCTCCCATATTACTCCTGTATTCGACCTCATACAGTAGCTGTGCCATGCAAGATTGCAAACTCGCAGCGTTGGTTTCTAATAGTGATGTTTTGCAGCTCCGACAGGGGCTTGTTTTTTGGAGCTTGACTGTTGAGCTCCAAAAAACAAGCTCCTTTTCAGAGCTTGCCTGGAGCTCTTGTATGGGGAGCTCCGACATTTTTTCAGAGCTTGCACATTTAAACAAATATCCATGTAATGCATGTGTGCCTCACTTTGCAGCCCGATGCATGGCTGTGGTGTTGTGTGTGTTTGTTCCCGATGGTGCCGATGGGTGCCAGTTGGTCAAGGCTGTGTCATTGTATCATAGTTGTCACCAATACCATCAATTGTGCAAAGATATCAATGCCATCAAGGTCATCAAGCTGTGAGC
>JALNIF010003836.1:0-22989 GCA_026284005.1 Thecaphora frezii | reverse complement strand
TGGGTCTGTGTGGGTCTGTGTGCGCGCGTGGCGTATGCCAGAGACCTGGCCGGCCTGACCTCGCGTTTGTTCCCCACGTACATACTTGTGACTTGGGCCTTGGAGGGCGTCTGTGCTGGTTGGGCTATGGATGCAGCCGCATCACATGCGAATTTATCCGTCGTGCAGGCGAGCGGAAAAGCGCCGGATGGTCGTCGAGACTTGGACCGCGACTGGCTACTCCTTACTAACCTTAGTATTTTGGAATTAGCTTAGCTGTCATGTACCGTTTGGGTTGTGTTGCGTTTCTTCTGTTGCCGCTACGCACCGGACTAGCCGGCAACCCACCGCGTTTGGTAGTGCGCAACGACTAAGAAGCGAGGAGTGGTGAATCCAAAGCCAAGGCGCATTGTTGCGGCACCTTTTTCTTTTGTGTGATGGCTGAATGGAGGCGAAGTGGGTCACGAATACAATGCCTGGTGACTATGTATGTAGTTGGCTGCGACTTTCAAGTGGCAGCCTGCAAGAACCCTCGCTTTGGGGGCCTGCCTCTCTCTCTCTCTCTCTCGGGGAAGGGTTGGCGATGCAGAGGCGCTCGACGCGACCGGCTCAGCGGCATGGCCCGACCGGCCTCGCTGGCCCGGCCTTGTCGCTGTCGCCTGCATCTGCGTCTGCGCCCCTCCGCTGCTGCTGCTCCGCTCTCTTTGCCCCTCGCCCCTCGCCCTTCTCGCATCCCTCAGCTACGCTTGCCCCGTCGACTGGCGACCTTATAAACCGCAGCGCTACGTCCCCCCGCCCCCGCTCGGCATTACCCCGCATCCCCCCATCCAACCAGCCTCCGCTCACTTCCTCATCCTTCTCCTTCTTGACCACCACCTTAACCCTCTCCTCCTCGCCTCCTCTTTCTCCATACCTGTACGCCTCGCCGTCGCCTTCTCGCGCGCCTACACCCTCCGCCAGTCTGCGGCTTCGGCGGCATCTTCGCAACCATGTCCCTCTCCTCCAACGCTCCCCTCACCGGCGATGACCTTATCACCAAGTACATCTCGCCCGCCACTTGGGCGCTGATCCAGGACAAGTTCACGCCCTTCGGAAAGCAGACGCTGCTCAAGGTCATCAACTTTGTCGAGCACGACTGCAACCCCGCCGAGGAGCTCTACCACGCCCAGATCTCGACCGACCCCGCCACGCGCTGGAAGATTGTGCCCGCCATCGTCGAGGAGCTCAAGAAGAAGGCCAAGGCCCAGGGACTCTGGAACCTCTTCCTCAGTAAGAGGCACTACCCCGACGTCGGCACCCCGCTCACCAACGTCGAGTACGCCGTCATGGCCGAGATCATGGGCCGCGGCTCGCACTTTACCTCGGAGGCCATGAACTGCGCCGCGCCTGACACGGGCAACATGGAGGTGTTTGCCAAGTACGGCAACGCCGAGCAGAAGGAGACGTGGCTCAAGCCGCTCATGAACGGCGAGATCCGCTCGGCCTTTGCCATGACGGAGCGCTTCGTCGCCTCGTCCGACGCCACCAACATCCGCACCTCGATCCGCCAGGAGGGCGACGAGATTGTCATCAACGGCCACAAGTGGTGGATCTCGGGCGCCGGCGACCCGCGATGCGCCGTCCACCTGGTGATGGGCAAGTCGGACGCCAACAACAGCAACACGCATAAGCAACAGAGCTTGGTCCTCGTGCCCGCCAATGCGCCCGGCGTCAAGGTAATCCGACCGATGCAGGTGTTTGGCTACGACGACGCGCCCGAGGGCCACTGCGAGATCATCTACGAAAATGTCCGCGTGCCGCTCAAGAACCTGGTGCTGGGCTGGGGCCGCGGTTTCGAGATTGTGCAGGGCCGGCTGGGACCGGGCCGGATCCACCACTGCATGCGTTCGATTGGTACGGCGGAAAAGGCGCTGGACCTGCTGCTGATGCGGGCAACGGACGAGCGCAAGAAGGCGTTTGGCAAGACGCTGAGCGAACACGGCGTGATTGTGCAAAACATTGCGTGGTCACGCATCAAGATTGACCAAGCGCGGCTGCTGGTGCTGTCGGCGGCCAACATGATTGACGCGACCAACGCCAAGGGGGCGCTCAAGGACATTGCCAAGAGCAAAGTGGCGGTGATCACGTCGGCGCTCGAGGTGGTGGACATGGCGATGCAGGCGCACGGCGCCGAGGGCATCAGCCAGGATACGATGTTGGCGAGCGCGTGGGCGCAGCTGCGGACGCTGCGGTACGCTGACGGACCGGACGAGGTGCACCTGCAGCAGCTGGGCAAGCTGGAGCTGCGCCGTGCGCCGGAGCTGTGGGAGCAAGCTAACCGGCGCGGCGAGGCGTCCAAGAAGCTGCTGGCTAAGCACGGTCTTAAGTCGCACCTCTGAAAAGGTCGCACCGCTGTAAAAGTTGCCACCTCTGAAGTCTGGGTGTTCATGTGCTAAGGAGCGACACAAGGTCGTCGGCGCCAGGGTTGGTGGTGGTGGATAAGGAGTCTTCTGGACGTCGTCGGTGTTACGCTCCCGGTTTTTCCCCCCTTCTTTGTTACTTTGTGTATTTTGTACAGGTTCCCCACAAATGAAGATAATGACGGGTACAGAAATGTCATAGACGTTGAAAGTGCCGAAGCAAGGGCCGCCGACGGGGGTAGGTTGGGAGTTGATCATCGGATAAAAGGTCAGTGGCGTGTTGCGAGGGGAAGGTATACAGAGCGGGTGGGCTGGAATGAAGTCAAAGTCTAGGTTCGGCAATTAGGCCAAGGTGGACCCCGTTTGGGTCTGTGTAGGTGGCGAGGCGGGGTTGGGTCCATAGGCGGCTGCCAGTCGTTGCGACGCAATGGCCTCGCTCGCCAAGGTAGCACCGGGGTGGGGGAAGCAAGCAGATGCGGATGCAGTTGTGAGGTGGTATCGTTGCATGTTGCTCGAGGGCGTCAAGAATCCCCCCAGACCCCGGGAGCAGGGTTGGGTCAAGAGGGTGTCGTGTGCGTGGGGCGGGGCGGAACGTGATGTAGTACACTGTACATTGAAACGACATCGCCCTCCTTCCCTCTCCCCCTCTTCGAGTCGCATATTCATTTGAAAGAAAAGGAAAAGCAACGGGGGCGAAAGGAACAGAAAGGACAAAGAGTAAGAACAAAAAAGGAAGCGGAAGATGAAAGGATCGGGTACTAGTACATGAAGATTGCTATGTGGATAATTGGAAATGGGAGAGGGGGGAATTAGTTGGAGGCTTCGAAACGAGCCTTGCTGGCGGCAAAGAGGAGTTCTTGCTGACGCTGCAGCTCTTCCTCTGTGAGACCGGATTGTTCCATTCTTGTGGTTTTGCGCTCTCGATCCTGTAAGGGGGGAAGAGGTACGAGGAGGGAGGAGGGAAGTGAGGGGGCAGGAGGTTGAGTTTCTGCGCAGGTTCGAAGCATGCACCGGTGGGGGCCGCGGGAGAAGCGCAGGAGGAAGGAGGAATTGCCAAAGGGAACGCCCTACCTTTTGCAATCGCTTATGTTCACCCAAAACGCCCTGGCACTCTTCGACAAACGCCTCAAAGCCTAGATCCTTGAGCGCCTGTACGACATGTTCCGGGGCGATGGTCTTCTTGCTATCCTTTTCGCAGACCTCGTTGGCCTCCGACGAGAGGAGGTGGATGAACTCGACGCAGCACTCGATCAGCAGGTCGCGCGTATCCTTGGCACAGCTCATATCGGAAGGGAGAAGGTCCGAGATGAGCTTCTGCACCGTCGCTTTGGGGAGCGAGAGCTCGTCATCGGGAGGCGCAGAGGGAGCGCCGCCGTGCGACTCGCTGTCGGACATGGCTGGGCGTGGGCGGTGGGTAGGGAGAGGGGATGCGGAGAGTGGCGCGGGGAGAGATCGGGTCCGAGGTGAGGTGGCGGTGCCAACTGCGTAAAACTGCAAGAGGATAGCGTTTTTGTTTTTTTCTTGCTTTTTTCCCGGTTCTCGGAAAAAAGAATGTGGAGGTGCTTGTGTTTCGCGCGAGATTTGGAAAAAAAGGGTCGCGCGGGGCCGAAAGGGGTTGCGCGTTTGCAATTGGGGAGAGTTGGTGGCAGAGGGGAAAAAAGGGAGGGCGACAAGGGCGGGTCGGTCGAGCGAGCGAGTGGCACCTTTTTGGTTTTTGTATTCCTGCAAGCGTGCCCTTCCGCCTTGGGCAGCCTCAGCCTTTGATCCTTCCGCCGCCGGGCTCAGTCAGCGGATGACCTGGCTTGCTATTCGTTGTTTTTTTCGCCCGCCTCTTCCCCTTTTTTTTTTCGCAACCGACGAGACATCTTTTTTCTTGCCTTTTCCTCTCGCGTTTGGCATGGCCCTCTCCCCTTTTTCGACTGCGTTTGTTTTATTTTTAATTTTGTGAGGGCCGCACCGAGCACAGACTGTCGAGCCCAACAGACACGCGCACACAGAGCAGCCTCCTCCCTAGCCCAAGACGGGCACCTCGTCGTCGTTGGCCTGTGTTGCGCCGCCAGCACGTGAAACGCGTTGGATGTTTCGCACAAGGGCGCTTGTCGACATTCAGGGTCCAAGCACTCTCTGCTCAGACACACACTTCGCGCGCCATCCATCCAACTCAGGAGCAAGCGGGACGAATGGCGAAGCAGCGGCAAACGACGCCCGCTGGAACGGAAGGCCAGCGACGTGGTTAACACAGCCCCATGCGTGTTTGGGTGTGCATCAGATGGAGTTACATATGTGCTGTATGTGGGTTGGTCTGGTGTTGGTTGGCCGTCATGTCGCGAGGGGCGGAGAAGCCCTGGCCAGAGCTAGCCAAAGGCTGGCGGGCAAACTATGACTCGGAAGCGCGCGTTGGTTGGCACGCCCAGGCCAAGGCCAAGGCCTCAAGTGGAGCGCTGCCCAGCCAGCCGCCCTCTCTTGCTGTCCCTCTCGGTGGCCGAAACCCGCGCCCTGACTCGAATACCTTCACTGTGCTTTCTGCGCTCTTTACCTTTTTCTGTCTTTTCTTGCTTCCGTTGAGATGCGCGTCTGGTTGTCGGGCAAATGAGCTGCAGGCGGCGGCGACGAGACGCTACGTCAAGCTTCAAACGCGTATCCTACATTCATACATATGCTGCTGCGCTGCTTTTGAAATGAGCAATCCACTGCATTGTATCTTATTCTTCTGACCGCACTCTGCCGTCATTCCGCCTCGACCCCACTGCCGATTAAGATTAAGAGTGCTACGTACACACGCCGCCATCATTCGCCTCGCCTTCCCACCTCGCCATCGCGTTCCTCATCATCCTTGCCACCATCATCCTCCGCAACACCCCCGCACCACCTGCACCTGCACATATCCTTTCCCTGCTCTACCTTGCCTAGCCCTACCCTTACCTCGTTCTGCGCCTGTCCAACCCGATTCGTTTCGGCCCCAACCGCAAAAATGACGCAGCCCATCTCGTACAAGGAGGCGCTCAACGAGCTCGACGATCGCCGTATCAAGAGCATCAAGCCCCTCATCCCCCCGCAGATCCTCAACGAGGACTACCCGCTCTCCCTCCAGGCGGCCCAGACCGTCGCCTCGGGACGCAAGGCCACCGAGGAGATCGTCCGGCAGGAGGATGACCGCCTCCTCGTCGTCGTCGGCCCGTGCTCCATCCACGACGTCCGCGCCGGCCTCGAGTACGCCAAGAAGCTCGCCGAGTACGCCAAAACTGCCAAGGCTGACCTCCACATCGTGATGAGGGTCTACTTTGAGAAGCCCCGCACCACGGTCGGATGGAAGGGCCTCATCAACGACCCCAACCTCAATGGCTCCTACCAGATCAACAAGGGTCTTCGCCTCGCGCGAGGCTTCCTCCTCGAGGTCGCCAACCTTGGCCTTCCCGCCGGTACAGAGTTCCTCGACACCATCTCGCCGCAGTACACGGCCGACCTCGTCTCGTGGGGCGCCATCGGCGCGCGCACCACCGAATCGCAGGTCCACCGCGAACTCGCATCGGGCCTGTCGATGCCCATCGGCTTCAAGAACGGCACTGACGGCAGCATCTCGATCGCTGTAGACGCGATCAAGTCGGCATCGTCGGAGCACGTCTTCCTCTCGGTCACCAAGCAGGGCATCTCGGCCATCGTCGAGACCAACGGCAACTCGGCGTGCCATGTCATCCTGCGCGGCGCCAACACGGGTCCCAACTACTCGGCCGAGCACGTCAAGGAGGTGTCGGACAAGCTGGCCAAGGGCTCGCTGCCGCAGCGCATCATGATCGACTGCTCGCACGGTAACAGCGAAAAGAAGCACGAGAACCAGATGAAGGTGGTCGACTCGATCGTCGAGCAGCTCGGCGCGGGCACCGAGGAGAGCTGCCACATCTTCGGCGTCATGCTCGAGAGCAACCTGCAGCAGGGCAAGCAGAGCATCCCGGCCGAGGGACCGCAGGCGCTCAAATACGGACAGTCGATCACCGACGCCTGTATCGACTGGCCCACCACTGTCGAAGCGCTCGACAAGCTGCGCAAGGGCGTGCAGACGCGCAGGCAAAACGCCCCCAACGCCTTCCGTGCGAGGATGAGCAGGAGCTCCAGCAGCGAAGGCGTCAACGACCACTTTTTGAAGGCCAGCACCCAGGAGCAGAACAAGGGCTTTAACGACAGTGCCCTGGATACCCTCGGGAGGAGGTAGAGCGGAGCCGACGCTCGCCATCCATCTCTCTCCTCCCCTCCTCTTGGCTGCTTGCGGCTTGCACAAGAAGAAATCGAAAAATGAAAAAAGGAGAGATGGCGATGCTCTACAATACAAAATATTCGCAGAGTTACGATCCACACTGATACCGCACAGGTTTGTGGCAGCAAACGAGCGGCGTGGTATGAAGCCGTATCGATTACTGATGGGCAATAGTCTAGATCGGTTATACGATGCCGTCTCTGAAAGATTATTCCTTTCCCGCTTTTACTCTCTAAAACGCACTGTAGCACTGACACGTCACAGCTTGGCGCCTCGCCGCACCCAACCCTGGGTATCGGCCTGGGTCCACCAAGGGTAAACGGCGAACTTTTCAAGGTCCTGAAGCGTGCCCTTGAAGGCGGGATCGCGCTTCTGCATAAAGCTCTCGACGCCCTCCTTGGCGTCAAGCTGGGAGCAGCCCCAAAACGCCTGCGACTCGAGCAGGTGCGCCTCCTCGGGCGATGCGGCCTGGCGCCAGAGCTGGAGCTTGCAGAGCGCCATGCTGACGGTGCTGTTCTGCGTGGCAAGGCGGTGGGCGAGCTGGTTGGCCGTGGCGGTGACCTCGTCGGCCGTGGCCAGCGGCGGCCGCGTCCATAGCGCGGAAAACGAGTGGTCGGTGGGCAGGCGAACGTCGCCGGTGACGGCGATGTCGAGCGCCTTTGTGTGGCCGACGAGGCGCGGCAGCAGGAACGACGATATGGCCTCGAGCGCGATGCCGCGCTTGGTGAAGGGGATGCCGACCTTGGCCGTCTCGACGACGAAGCGGAAGTCGCAGGCGAGCACCATGGTGAGGCCGATGCCGACGGCGGTGCCGTTGATGGCGGCGATGGTGGGCTTGCGGCAACGGAGGATCGAGAGCGAGGCGATGCCGCCCTCGTCGCGGTGCTGCTGGGCATAGGTGGCGGCCTTGCGAAAGCCGAGCGACAGGTCAGCGCCGACGCAGAACGTCTTGCCGCTCCCCGTCAGGATGACGACCTTGACGCGCGGATCGGCGTCGAGCACCTCGAAGGCAAACTGGATCGAGAAGGCCATGACCGACGTGTAGGCGTTGTTCCTCTCGGGCCGGTGGAGGCGGACGGTGGCGATGCCGGAGCTCGCGTCGAGCGAGACGAGGACATGACGCCAGGCGTAGTTCCTGTTCCGTCGACACGACACCGCCATCGGAGGCGCGGGAGGTAGTAGAAGCGGGGCGAAGGCAGGCGGCACGGATCAATGGCTGTAGCTATCTGCGACCACTGGCATTGGCGGGTGGCTGTGGCCGATGCAACAAGCACCAGAACAACTCACTGGTAGTCAAAGGATGCGGCATCGACGTCGGCCACGCGCGGGTGTGGGCTGGCGACGCCGGGCTGGCTAGTCATGCTGTGCGGCTCTAGTGATTAGTGATGGGCGATAGTGCTTGCACGCTGCACAGCGGCCGGAAGGGTGCGGGGTTGGGGAGGCGAACGGTGGTGGCGTCGAGGGCAGGCAGGGTGGCTGCAACAGAGGCCCATACGGTGCTGTGTGGGGTAAAATGAGGAGCGCTCGCCGCTTTTGCCGACCCGAGCGGATTGGCCGCTCAACCGCCTGTCCGGCTATCCGGAGACGCCGGTGGCCGCACCGTCCACAACGCCACTTGTCGTCCGAGTGGTGTTCGCCGAGGCTGCGTTCACGGCTCCGAAAGGCGCGTCTGAGCGACGCCCGCTTCAGCGCGAGATTTCCACAACTTCTTCCGCCTCCACACACGCATACACACATCCGCGCTCACTTTCTACACGCGAACACCACACGCACATACATCCACACCCACACACGCGCGCAGAGCTTTCCCAAAAGCGCACCGTCAAACCCACCACACACACGCACACACGCACACACGCACACACGCACACACGCACACACGCACACACATACACTCGCACACCTCTCTTTGATCCTTTAGCACCAGCGCATCCGCCTCGCACCGTGCCCGACGACGACCACCTCCCCACGACAAACGTTCTGGAGCACCGCCACCGCCTACATCTTGCGTGCATCAGCGTCTACCTCTCACGCAGCCAGGGGCGTCATCCCGCCCTCCACCTCCTCTCATTCTCTCTTGCTGGTCCGGCGTCTTTAACTACCGCATCCTTCGAAGCGCAGCGTCGCCCCAACTAGTACTGCGCCGTCCGTAGCGCCGCTGCCATGTCGCGTCCCCCCGAGCTGGATCGCAACCAGGATGCCACCTGCTACGTCGGCAACCTCGACGACCGCTGCACCGATGCGCTCGTCTGGGAGCTCATGATCCAGGCCGGCCCCCTCGTCCACCTCCACCTCCCCAAGGACCGCATCACCCAGACGCACCAGGGCTACGCCTTCGCCGAGTTCCAGACCGAGGCCGACGCCGACTACGCCTGCAAGGTCATGAACGGGCTCAAGCTCTACGGCAAGCCTATCCGCGTCAACAAGGCGTCCAGCGACAAGAAGCAGATCGACATCGGAGCCAATCTGTTTGTCGGCAACCTGGATGCCAACGTCGACGAGCGGGCTCTCTACGACGCGTTTTCCACGTTTGGACAGATCGTCGGCGTCCCCAAGGCAAGTATCTGCTCCCCGCTACTCCTTTTCAGAGCGAAAGGTCCGGAACGTCGCCGCATCGTCTACGGACTTTGGTCACTGACCTTATCCTCAACTCATACCTATGCCTCCCTCACTGCCACCGCTATTGCCGCCGCCCACAGGTCGCTCGCGATCCGGCCACGGGCGTGTCAAAAAACTTTGGCTTCGTCTCTTTCGACAGCTTCGAAGCGGCCGACGCCGCCATTGAATCGCTCAACAACCAGTTCCTCCTCAACCGGCCCATCACCGTCACCTACGCCATCAAGAAGGACAGCAAAACGGGCGAACGACACGGTACCGCCGCCGAAAGGCTGCTGGCGGCGCAGGCGAGGAAGAACAACGCGCTCCCGCCTCCGCCGCCCATGATGCGGCCGCCGCCGCCTGGCTCGTTTGGTGGCGCTCCTCCCGGTGCGGCACCCGCACCGTGGGGTGGCTTTGCCACCGGCGCAAATGCTGGTGCCGTTGGACCTGGACCCGGCTATGCGGCGGCGCAGCAGCAACATTCGCAGGCCCAGCAGCATCAGCAGCAACAGCAGCCCTACCACATGGACGGACAAGGGGTGCGTCCGGGGATGCCGCCGCCTCCGCCCGGAGGAGCGATGGCGCCACCGGGCGGGATGCCGCCGGGAGGCATGGGACCGCCGCCGATGCACATGGGTATGCAGGGCGGACCGCCGCCGCAGCAGCAGCAGCACGCGATGCAGAATGGTGGAAGCCCGCTACCGCCCCCACCGATACCTGGAGCGCCGCCCCACCAAATACCCCCGCACGGACAGCCGTACGGAGGCCAAGCGCAGCCGCCGCGCTGGTGACGAGATCGACACTAACTGGGTGGTCCGGGGCCCTTGACGCTTTTTTTTTTCATGGCGGACTCGCTTGGCTTGGATTAGATGAATACAAGGAAAATTGACGAGGGGGGCGTGATGGGATCCCTCGTCACTGGTGTCTATTCTCCCCAGACCGTGCCAAATCCCGACCGTGTTGTTTAGATATGGTAGGTATGGTAAGCTGAGCTTTCACGCATCGGAGGCGCACTAGACTGCGTGCCGTTTGTTGCCGTCTCATTCACTTCTTTGGCTGGCAGAGATTCGTGGAGATAGCCGCGCTGTGCAATCCCGGCTTGAAGCTGATGGTCTATCAACTCAGACAGGGTGAAGTGCCACTCACCCTCGACTAACAGATTGATTAGAGCTTGTTGCATGCAGGTGTTAACGCTCGAAAGAAGGAAAATTTATGAAGCGTGGAAAGCGCGCCGGGATTCGGGATTCGGAAGACGGTTTGGCGCGTGTCCGAAGGTGGGAAGGGGAAAGGAAAAAGTTGCCGAGGTTTGGGTGGTGAGACTCAGCTCCGGCCAGCGTTACTCCACCCAAACCGCCAAGAGAGAGAAGGCCAAGGCGGTGACGTTGCACCATCCCTTCTTTCCCACCACCCCCAAAGCACCGTCCGTTGTGATCCTGCCCGTCGTTTCGTCTCCCGCCCGCACCCAAAACAGCAGGAACTTGTACACCCTCTCTCTCCTCTTTCTCCCCGTCACCAACGTCACCTCGACCCTCGACCCCCACCACCCACCCACCCTCTCCTTTCTCCTTAGCCACCACCCCAACACCGAGGTCCACACGATGCTCTTCTGCCCGACATGCGCCAACTGCCTCGTCATCTCGCTTGACGACTCGGGCAGCAACAAGTGGGCGTGCAACACGTGCCCCTACGAGTTCCCCATCTACCGCCAGATGACGACGCGCCAGCACCTCAAGCGCAAACAGGTCGACGACGTCATGGGCGGCGAGGAGAGCTGGAAGAATGTCGATTCGACCGAAGGTTAGTACCCCCCCCCTCCCCCCCTTTCTCTCCTTTCCCTTTTTTTCCCTTTTCCTTTTCTTTTGGGCAAGGTTAGATGGTGGTTCTGTTCGAAGCTGAGAGTGTGGAGAAAGAAGGGAGACTGACAAAGGATATCTGGGTGTGTGTGTGTGTGTTGCAATGCGTGCTTGGGGATCGTTAAGCGCCATGTCCAAAGTGCGAGAACCCCAAAGCTTTCTTTATGCAGTTGCAGATTCGATCGGCCGACGAACCTAGTGCGTATCTGTCCCCTTTTCCTTTGCCCCGTATGTTGGCGGCACAACCTTTTCCCTCCTCCTGCTAACCCACCTCCCATCTTGTTCCTCGCTCCTTATCCCCGACTCTCTCCACCTTTTGATCGGGACAGTGACGACCTTCTACCGCTGCACCAACGCAACGTGCGCCTACCAGTGGAAGGAAAACTAGCCAACAACCTCACCTCTCTTCTCCTTTCCCCGACACTTATTCCTCTCGACTCCGCAAGTCCTTCTGAATGCTTCTCCTCATCGCCCTTTCTCCCTCCTTTCAGTGTACTTTTACCCCGTTCCGTTCGGTTGCGCTTTTCATATCATACGAGATTGACCGTCGACCTTTTCTTCCACACCTTTCCGCGTTGTTCGACGGAGAGGGGGGGAGGGGTAAGACACCGTCCAGCCTGGCACTCGTACGTGCAGTGGCCGCGCGGTTCCAGAACTATCGAGACATGGAGGCACACGAGGGAGTTGGGATCTAACGTCAGTTCCTCCTGCGGCGTCTGGCTAGGGGAGGAGCGACCCTTACCCTACCCCGATTGGAGCGCACTGTTTCGTCGCTCTACACGCCCGCTACGGTGTACCCTTTGGGCTGGGCTAGTTCCATCCCAGACCAAGTCTCGCAGCGCAAAACCGGGCCGTCGTAGTCACATCCTCTATGGACCTCTGACAAGTCCAACGACCGACCCACGCGCCACCAAAAGAACCGTTGGGGAAGCATTCGCCCTCGGAGCACTCGCAACGAGCTCCAGCTCGCACACTCCTGACTCTTGTCTCCATTACCATTACCACACTAGCAACATTTCTGCAAGGTCTTAACGAGTCGCGGGGGAGGGAGAGGGGGTTTCAAGGATGCGTATTAAGCCAATCCTCCATCCACCGTGCGTTCTCCACCTTCACCTGCGTTGCTCCCACCTGCGCCGGGCGAGTCGTGGCAGGCGCACGGCCCGACAGGTGCGACCAAAGCGCCTCTAGTCTACGGATGGCCTTTTCCCTCGCCGCCTCGTCTTGAGGCTGCGAAGGGGAAGCGGTGGCTTTGCGCATCGTCTCCGCCAGCGTGGGGGGGAGGCCGTATACGTCCTGTGGGTCGATGGATGCGGTGCGAACAAAAAGGGTGGGTTGAGCGCTTGGAGGAACAACGCACAGAGTGGGAAATGGAGGGACAAGAGGGGCAAAAACTCACGTCAACAAACGAGGTAGCAGGCAGCAATTGGACGAGGCGATCGACGACCTCTTGACCGCGCTGCCTCGTCCACTCGCCTTCCACCGGCGCCCCCGCTGCGTCCACTACTTTTTCCCTCGACTCCCTCCCTTCCCACACACTACGGAGCGCCTCTTCGGCGGTAGCAGCGTAGACGCCTTCTCCCGGCCCGTCGTCGCGCGGCGCCACCGCCTCTCCTTGCCGCAGAGCGTGCTGCGGATCCTCCTGCGCCGCTGCAATGGCGCGGTGCATCTCGACCTGCTCGCGCGTCACGCAGAAATGTGCCGACAACGACGGCGATGGCGGCCGCCACTCGGTTGCTAGCCCTTCGAGGCTTGCCTCTGTCGCTGCGTCTCGCTGGGGATCCTTGGCGTACTCAGTTTCCTGGGGCCCGTTCCGCTGCTCATGGGCCTCTTCGGCTTCGAGCAGCGCCATAAAGTCACTCGGCGCCGGCGCCGGCGTCGATGCCGGATGCTGGAGCGCGGCGGAGCTTTCGGACGCGTCGAGGACGCCGGTGCCGCGTATCCCGGAGCTCGAGGCGAGAGCGTGCGCCAGGTTCCAGGCGTCGTCGAGCTTCGCTGCCTTCGCCCCGTTGAGCTCGCCGCTATGGCCGTGGCTGCGGCCGAGGGTAAGCGTCTCCATGGCCTGTACCTGGGCGTGGAGCGCGTGGTCCAGCTCGGAGCTCGAGGTGTAGGCTCCGATGCGTTCGGGAGCGTAGGTGCGCATGTCCTCGTGAGCCTTGGCTATCGCCGCGTCGTACTCCGTATGGTGGAGGTGCGAAGGTTGGTGATGGGCGAAGGCGGAATACTGCTCCTCGGCGGCTGCCTGCCTGTCCCGGGCTCGGATTTGGCCGCTGCCGGGGAAAGCAACGTCGGGAGCGGACCGGAACCCAGCGCCGCCAACGGTCGAGCTTGTCGAGGCGGAAGCAGTTGCACCTTGCAAATCGGCCACCAAGGCGCTCCGCAGCTCGTCGCGCGAGAGGGAACCGGTTGCTCCGCCACCTTGCGAGCCGGAGAAGCGGGCAAAGTCGGGCTTGCCGCTGGATGCGGAGGCGAGGAGCGATCCGAGGTGGTTGCTCGCCATGGTTGAGCGCAGCGAAGAAGCTAGGGTGTCGGAGAGCAGCGAAGCCGAGCCGTTCGGAGGAGGTAGGCTGGAAGACGAAGAGGACGGCGATGAGGAGGAAAATGGGAGCGGGGCGGCTTCTTTGCGCTTGCCGTTTCGCTTGTCGGCGGGATGGGGAGGTTGCGCGGTCATGAGGGGATCGAGTTGGTCAAGGCGTTTGCTGGGTTGCTCGGGCTGTGATAGGGGTTGGAGGTGGTTGTAGGAGGAGGCGAGGAAGGAAGGGAAGGGAAAAGTAAAAGAGCCAGAAAGTGAAGCGTATGCGAATACGAATAAGGATCAGAATCAGAAGGTGAATACGAATCAAGAGGGCCGGCTGGCGCAGCTGTGTCGGATGCTGACTAGCCCGGTTGGACCGGCGCAAGCGTGAAAGCGACGCGTGAATGAGCATACCAACTAAGAATCTTGGATGAGAATACGAATACGAATAAACAGGACGAATGTGAATGAGGCTGAGCGCGCCAAAGCAGCGGCAGCAGTTGGCGCGGGTTGAGCAGTGGAGTGTGGTGGATTGAGCTAATGATGCTCAACTATGTATGATGGTTACATGTTCTTATTTCCTAATTCGTTGGGGTCGCGTGGGAGCGTGCTTTGGGTGTGGGCGTTGGTCCGTGCAGTGGAAAGGATAACAATCAGAATATGTAGCAATCGTCGATGTGGATGTTAAGCAACTCGGTGTGCTGATGGCTCTCTTACTCACACTCTTACTGCCGTGACTCTACTTGGCTCGCTGGCTGCGCTTGTGCTTGCTCCTCGTCTTCTCCCTCGCTGTCCGCGCAACCCCACGCTGCAGTCCCTCGTCCACCATGGGCCTCTTCACCTCCCCCAAGCCCTCCACCACCGACTCCACCCTCACCTCCCTCCAGCATCACATCCTCAACCCGCTCCCCGACAGCCTCCGCCATGCCACCCCCGACCACCCGACTTCCTCGCTCCGTCGCCTCCTCTCTACGCCCGCAGCCATCGCCACCGCCTCTGTCACGGCCACTTCTCTATCCTTTGTCGTCTACTGGCGCTACTTCCGGCGTATCCCCAACGCCGAGTACCTCACTCCCTCGGTGCTTCGCTACCGCAAGACGCTCGTCGGCTACGTCACCTCGGTAGGCGACGCCGATGGCTTCCGCCTCTTCCACACCCCCGGTATCCCCCTCCTCCGCAGGATGGTGCACAACCCGCACCGCAAGCGCAAACCTTCGGAACTGCGCAACCAGACGCTCAGCGTGCGCTTGGCCGGTGCAGATGCGCCCGAAACAGGTCATTTTGGGAAACCCGCCCAGCCGTTTGCCAAGGAGGCGATGGAGGAGCTCAAAAAGCTCGTGCTGGGCAGGACAGTGTGGTGCCATGCTTCTCATGTCGATCAGTACAAGAGATTGGTGGCGACGCCGTACGTCTGGCTCCCGCCCTACGTGCTTGGAAGGACAAACGTGTCGCACCACCTCGTCAAGAGGGGTCTCGCGACGGTTTATAGGCAGAGCGGCGCGGCGTATGGCCAGGCTACGGCGTGGGCCAAGATCTGGAGCAGAGCAAAGAGCGGTCTCGATCGGTTAGAGAGGGCGGAGAGGAACGCACAGTGAGTCCTAAAAGCCGTGGTCGACCACCGGCCAGCTTGAGCGAAACGCTAACCACTCCTCTTTTTTTTTTATAAAATATCTATATATAAATGAAAAATAAAAACCTCTCTCCGCCCTGCCTTTGGATGTTGGGCCACACGAAAGAAAAAGCAAGCTCGGCATCTGGAGCCAAGGCACCAAGTTTGAATCACCCGAAGACTACAAGAAGCGCTTCCGCTCCCAATCGCCCACCTCACCATCATCCTAGAGGCCCCAACTTTACCTTCAAACCCATCGCAGCACGCGCGCCTCTCGCATTGACTTCTTTTTGGATAGCCATGATACTGTGCAGTTAACGTTTATGTCGCCATCACGTTCCGATATACCCCCTGCAATAGCAACGATTCGAGAACAAGACAAAGAAAAACAAAATACACATTCTTCTCCTGCGGCTTGGCAGCGATTGGCGGGTTGGGGTTGGAGTTGGGCGTGCCTAGTAGTCGCTCCAGCGCAGCGTCCTGCCCTCTTTGGAACTGAGCCTGGCGAGGCGGATGAGCTTGACGACGTCGAGCACGCGCTCGACGCCCACCTGGCTCACTTTGGCGATGGCCTCGCTCCTCTCCTTCCCCTCTGCCTCTGCGACCCTAGCGGCGTTGATGGAGTCCGCGACGTTGATAAACAGATCAATGTACCTCCCGGGCAACGTAGGGATATCGGCGACGCCAATCTCGGGCTGCTTGACTACGGCAGCGCCAGCACCAGCGCCGGTAGAGATGACAGGCGTCGGCAAATCATCCGACGCCTTGCACGTCGTCAACCGTCCGTACCGCACCTGGGGCGGATCGGCTGCATCGTCGTAGGCGCCAAACGCATCGCCGTGCGACTTGGGCGACCAGCCGGCCTTGAGCTGGTTCTCCTGCGGGTCGGTGCCGCGCTTTTCGTATGAGCCGCGCGTGCCCTCGACGCGGAAGCGCGGCTGCTCGGCGTCGACGTGCGTCGAGAGGCAGGTGGCGCCGAGCGATACGCGCAGCCCGCCGATACGCGTACCAGACGCCGGCGACGACGGGGGCAGTGGCGCCGAGTCCGGGTAGTGCAGCAGCGCGAGCCAGTCGTCGTCGACGGCGGCGGGACCTTGGTTGCGCTGGTTGCGCACGAAGCCGGTTACTGATTCGGGAGGGCCAAAGAGGTAGAGGACTGGAAGAGCAAGGGCGAGGTGCAGACATGTCGGCCGTGCGGGCAAATGGGGCCAACGTTAGAGCGCAACCCGTCTTCTCTTCCGCAAGCGGGGTCAAATGGCCAACGCTTAAACGGGCGTCGGCTAGTGATGCGAATCGACTCCAACTCACCTTGGTCAAAGAGGTGACTTCCCAGGTCCCACAGCATGCCACCGCCCTGGGCTTCGGGATCCACCTCCTCCCTCCAGCCTCCCTTGGCAATGGGGCGGAAGCGGTCGAAGCGCGACTCAAAGTAGGTCGGCACGCCGAGCGCCGAAGGTTCGGAGCCCTTGGCGCTGAGCAGCGACTGGATCGTGAGAAAGTCGCCGTCGAACCTGCGATCTGAGCGGAGCCGACGCGCACGCGGTGGGTTCGTAGGAGGGTAGAATATCGAGGCCAGCGGCGCCAATTGGGAGGTAATTCAGAGGGGTACAGAGAGGAAGAGAGGGATGAGCACGGCTGCTTTGATCAGCGCGAGAATCTATCGTAGACCGCACATCGCTGCAACAGCGCGAATGACGAACCACCACTCACTCTGAAAAACGGCGCACACCTTTCCCGTCTTTTTCTGGAGCTCGACGAGCTGCTTTACATCACTTTCGTCGGTAGCGACAGGTTTCTCTACGAGGACGTTGAATCCCGCCTCGAGCGCCCTCTTGGCAAAGGGGAAGTGGGTATGGTTGGTGGTGGTGATGATGACAAGGCCGTCCTGAGGCAACGAGGCGAGCACAGCGTCGAGGTGCGGCAACACGGTGACGTGCGGGAAGAGGTGCGAGGCGTTGGGGCTGCTCGACGACGACGAAGCGGTGCGCGGTCGCTGCTGGATCGAGTGGAGCGTGAAGAGGTGCGGCAAAGAGAGGATGAAGGGTAGGTGGAAGGTGCGCGCCGAGTTGCCGAAGCCGATGACGGAGACGGGGATGGGCGTGTGGGGTGAAGGCGAGGACATGGTGGCAGAGGCGGTGGAAGTGGTGGTGGTGGCGATGGCGATGGCGATGGCGATGGTGATGGTGATGGTGGTGGGAAAGGGATGGAAGGGTTCGAGGTGCGGCAACGATGGGCGCTGGCGCTGGATGCAGACGAGGGACAAGTGCTACATAGAACAACTAAGTAGTAAGCGTCCACGAAAAGCCCGCACAGATCAACCGCCGTTACCACCGTCCTTCGGCGCAACTCGCCTCCACAGAGTATAAACTGTCAATTGCCGCCGCTGCTTCACCTGCATATCGCCGTCATCACATAAAGCGGCGCAACAAAAGATTCCATCGGCGCGGCATTCAAACCATCGCACCGCCGTATGCCGTGCTTCTTCACATCTTTCACTTGGGTTACAGATATACACACATATATATACAATTATAAACTTACCAACCATCACCAAGATTAGTACACAATCACTCTGGGTAAAAGGCCACGACGGGTATCCGTAACAATCACAAATATGCTAAAAAGAGCGTCGGTCTACATCTCTGCTCTACGCTCGGCCATATTTCACGGCGATGGCGTGGTTCCAGGCCCACAAAATCTCCTCCACGTTCCACGAAATCACCTCTTGTTCGTCCCATGCCGCATGGTCGTCCTGTCCGTCCACATGTGGGTCCGATGAAAGGCTGGGCGATGTCGAGCGGCTCAAGTCTCGATCCGCGTGACCGCCGTGACCCGATATGTGCAGTTGTCTATCGGTCGCATTTTCCAAAGACCGGACGTCGGACGAAGATCTCGGACTTTCGCCCGCACCATCCTTGAAGAGGGCCGAGTGGGCTCGCTTGTGCTTCTCGCGCTCCTTGTGCTTTTCCTTCTTGTGCTTCTTGATTGACTTGACCGCACCTCGGGTCGGCAACACGAGCAGGTCCAGACTGGCAGCAGTAATCTTGACCGGGACGTTGACGCAGCCAATCACCAGCCCCTTGGCGGCACCGCGCGCACCCTCCTTTCGGCCCAGCTCGACAGGTTTCACGACCGTATCCGTGATAGCTCCCAGCCAGTTCAAACTAAACGACTTGATACCCTCCTTGGCCCCGCTCTTGAAGTCGGTGACGTGCTTGTGCGGCTTAAATGTGGGGTCGTAGAGGCGCTGGGCACGGGACAGAGCGGTAGACAGGTCGTTGAGCACCCTCGCAGCACCTGGATTACATCCGGGACCAAAAATAGCCACGTTAGCAAGCCACCCTCGGACACGCCGCTCGGCATCTTGTGAGCACGACGAGCTTACCCTTGGAAGGTTCTACAACGATGCCTCCAAGGCCCTTGCCGACTCCACGGACAAAGTGTCCGTTCTTGTAACCCTCAATCGGATGGCGCAAGGTTCCCGTGAGGCCCTGGTGACGCAGAGGCGAGCAACAAGACAGAGCCAAGCAGAGCGATAAATTGACGTTGAAAATCAGTCCATCGACACGAGCCGTCCGCAATCTCGGCGAAAACGAGCCGACGCGAACATACCGCGAAGATGCCCTCTGCGGCCGCACCAACAAAGTTGGAATCGCCCTGGATGTCGTCGGTGATGTCAAGCCGTTTCTCGTGGAGATCTTCGAGGTCGGACTGCTCGATCTTGCCATTCTCCACCAGCGCGACCGCCTCCAGCCCAGAGATCTTGATTCCCGTGGGGCGGTGGATCCATTGCGCCTTGAGCATGCTGCCCAGGTCGCTCGGCGCGATCGAGCTGGGCAAGTGTCTGAAGAAACTCTGCACTGCTGCCTCAGCCCCGTCCTCGCGACGGATGTTGTCGCGGAGGCGGATGGCATTCTGTCGCGTCTCTTCGCTGAGAATGGTGTCGAGCGCACTTTCCATGAAGTGCAGCGTAACGGTCTTGGCGGGCACCGAGGCAGGACCGGCTCCGGCGTTGTGTACCACCTGGCCCCAGAAGCCCTGGTCGCCAAAGAAGCTCAGAATGACGGTAGGAAGCCCGTAACGGAGGCCCATGGAGGTGGTGCCGGCCCCGCCGTGGTGAATTACCGCAGCGCAGCGCGGGAAAAGCCTAGACATGGACCCGATCCATCGAGGAAAGCACGTCAGCCACTGGAAAGGAGGAAGACAGCACGAAGCGCATCTGTGCAGACCACTTACCAGTCGTGCGGGCACTCCGGGATGACCATCACGTTGGGGCTGTTGGGCAGCTGCAGGTCCGACCAGCCCTGGCAAACAATCATCCTCAGACCTTTGCGCGAGGCCGCCTGCAGGATGATTGAGTAGAGCTTCTTCATGTCGAAGCCGATAATCGACCCAAAACCCTAGGAGCGGGAACGGGTTGGGGAAAAGGAGGGAATAGGAAACGGTCGACCGCAGCAAAGTCGAAATTAGTCCTGGCAGGCTCCCTTTGCTGCCTTGGGCCAGCCCTTGCAATGACCCAGCTCGAAGCAGAACAGAGCAACGTACAACGTAGATCGGAGGTGGATCCTCGGCCATGAAACGCTTGAGCTCGTCCGAGGGCTGGTAGTCGGCGTTGTCGAGCTTTGGGTTCTCAAAGCTGAAGCCGACCACCTCTGTGGCAGGCCACGGCGGACACCAAAAGAGCGTCAGTCGCCCGTCGCGCGAGAAACAGACTGCGCTCGTGGATCAGATCGCTTAAGCCAAGACTCACCGATCTGTGGTCCCCAGTCCTTGGGCTTGGGCAGCAAGCTCGGGCTGTAGCAGTAGGTGTGGGGGATCAGCTCGCTGTTGAGCGCCTTGTTGATCTTGGAGAGGTCGGCCTGGGGGAACCCTAGGTCCTTGCGCTTCTTTTCAATCAGGTCCGAATAGCCAATCCAAGTGAGCCTCTGCACGGTGTCGTAGGTAAGCCGGTTGCGTTTTACCTGCTGCTCGCCATGGACGTGACCGACCGTGGTGAAAGGATGCGCAAAGGCGCCCGTCTTCGTCCAAGGCATCCTGCATCGCAGGTTGCCCACAGATGTTGACGAGACAAGCGAAGGAGAGGAACACGACGTAACATAGGGAAGAGTGAGAGAAGGGGAAGAGTAGGAGGAGGACGTCAAATGCGGTTCTCGGACTAATACCCTGGGCAGCGATAGCCGAAAGACTCACGTAAACATGACATGCAGCGGGATCTGGAAGAGCTCGGCACAGTGGATCGATCCGAAGCTTGGCGGGTTCGCGATGATGGCGTCTGCGATGAACGGCAGGCCAGTATCGGGATGGGGCTCTCGACAGCTGCTAAACGCCCCGTTGAGCAGCTCGTCCAGCTCATGCCTATTGGCTTTGATGTCTCCCGCAGCCATCGACGATACCGAGGGGATCAGGCCGCCGTTCTTGACCATGAAGGCCATTAGCCTCTCTGGGTCGCCTCCGAGGTCAAAAAACTCGATGCAGCCTTGCCCCTGAATGATGGCAGCGCGCTTCGCCACCCACTGCTTGAACTTGGCATGGGTGGCGACGCGGACGCGATGGCCATGAGCCGCCAGCTTTTCTGCGATCGGCATAAACGGCGCCACGTCGCCTCGCGATCCGACGATGTGAATGACGATGCAGAGGTGAGGTACCTTGGCATCGACATCCGGAAGAGGCTTGACGTCCGAGGAAAGGATCGCCGGCACCAGTCTCCTGTCTTGAAGCAGGTCGGTGCGGATCGAGTGCGACTGGTAGGCGGGAGGCGATTCGTCATAGTGAGGGGTACAGGTGCCGAGGAAGGGATCCGCACTGGGGCTAGTGACGGGGCTCTCTTCCTCGTGGAACCGAAGGTTGAGCCTGCCATCGTAGCGTAGCTCCAGGTTCGCTTCGCCCACCTGGGCTGGTGGTACCTCGTTCTCGCTGCGTAGATCGCTTGTATTGTCGCGACTGGGGCCGGGCCTCGGATGCCGGTGCTGGCTCACAGCCTCGGGTGAGTCGAGCGACCGCTGCTTTGCCGTCTCCTGTGGGTATCCGGAGGGCTCTTGCCTGCTGTTGCCAAAGGCGCTGGAACAGGCAGGGGGCGCTGATGTGCCATTGGCGTAGCTCTCCGGCGGCTGTCGTTGCTTGCCACCAACTTTTTCCCCGTCGTTGGCCGCAAATTCGGATGAGGCGTGAGGAGCCTGGATCCGAAATGGATCTTCGAGCGGAGCTTCCAGGTAGCGACTCTCATCAACGGGGTAGGCGGCATGCTGGCCATATTGCGCGTCCTGAGCATGCGCGTCTTCGGTGTCAGGAGGCGCCTCTACGGGCGCTTTCCCAGACGCCGAGAGAGCGCGGCGGTAGACTTGCTCACAAAACAACCATGCATCGTCGCCGGCGGTTGTCCAGGCGGGGCTAGCAGGGACCAGAGGGTAGAGCCATGCATTGTGCGTCGTGCGTGCATCTAAGAAGAAAAAGCAGAGCGGTGCAGGGGTTAGAAAGGTGCACAAGAGGACGGCGAACAGCGCGATATGCTTCCGGCTCACCTTGTGCCGCGTGCGATGGCAGCGACGTGACGATGAGACGGAGTGCGTCGAGGAATTCTGGCTGCGACAGGTTCGTTTGGCCGATGGGTGACAAGCTTTCCCGAAGGCAAACACCCCCCTCGGTGAGCTGCTCCTGCGCGCTGTGGTTTGGGTCGAGGTAGAGACGATCCGCATCAAATAGTTCGACGGCAGAGGTGGCGGTTGTGGCGTTGGTTTGGCACGCCGCAGCCTTGATGCTCTGGAGGGCAGCATGACGGACAGGACCGTGAATGGCCAAGGGAGAGGCAGACGTATGAGAGGGAAGGGGGATCAGCATAGATGGGTCGGCCTGGCGCGGTCAGAAAAGACGGCGCGCTGAGCCCGGACGGCAGACTCACGCTGCTAGAGAGAACTAGCGCCGAGGTAGGGTGCACTACGACAAAGATGAGCCCATGGTCGCCCCGGCGGCGAGCGGCGACAAAGACGGTCGCGGCCGTCACGGCAGAGGAACCCATACTTGCGGGTGTAGCAGGCTCGACGGTGCAAGGCTCTGGTCAAGGGATGGCAATCGGACGGTGAGGACTAGGTGGCAGTGGGCGTCGGAACGCAGGCGTGGTGGACGACGACAGTTTGGCGCCAACAGCTGGCCTTGTGTGGCTTTATCAGGATGCGCCGTTTGGGTCTCGAGTCGCACCCGAACGTATAGAGAGTTGTATGCACCCGTCCTCGCAAGGCAGCCGAGAAAGCTTGACGCCGTTGAGCCTATGCCTTTTGTTCAGGATTCGCCTGGCCCGTGATAGCCACTCCACCTACACTCGCGCTGACGGCTAAGCTTGCTCCGCTCATCTCCGGCGCAGTCTGATTAACATAGACTCGTCTTGCCTTGGTGCCTCTTGTGTGTAAATCGACTTAGCCTGTCGAGTTGACGAAATACCGAATTTGCATAGTTTTGTTGGAGTAACGTATACAGTTACGAGTATGTAGGAGACTTGCGTGTGAGTGTGACCTGGTAGCCAAACGTGGGGCACACTTTCACACACATCAATTAAGACCGCGCTACCTACACACGTCCTCCAGACCACCGTGTGAGCCAAGGGAGCGGCTAGCCCGCCAGACCCGAATTCCGGGCCTCTTTGTCTCCAAAGCGTCCATCAGTGCGCGGCTCAGCTAGGTGTCCGCACATGCGCTGGAGCTCGACGCCGCAGGCGTGGCTCTGTCAGCTGGCCGCTCTGGCTGGTGGATGCGATGCATTCCTACAATTTGCATTCCTACAATTTGCATTCCTACAATTTG
>JALNIF010003821.1:0-14778 GCA_026284005.1 Thecaphora frezii | reverse complement strand
GAGGGTGAGGGCGAGGGTGAGGAACAGATAAAATAGAATAAAATACAATAAAATGAAATCAAAGTCTCTTTGGAGCGCTACAGAAGAAATGAGAGCTGCCCATCGTGAATTCATGGCCGGCAAACAAGGCGGCGGGAGTCGGGCAAGTAGAATGATTCAATCGCATTCTGAATATGTATACGAATGTGAATCGATAATCGCAGTGTCGGCGTAGCGCCTTTATTTTTTATTTCTCTTTTTTTCTTGCCCCCAACTGCTTCGACGCCGCCAGTAACAGCCTAACCGATCATCACAAACGTGAATACCAACAACAATCATCTCGAAATCGTTGGCGTAACTTGAACTTTCCAAAGACACCGTCATCATCCTTCACAATCACATTATTGCGCTTGCATCGACTATCCTGTCAACATTCGAATCACCAATGTGAATTACGAATCTTGGATGCATTCACATTGGTGATTATTCTCCTCCACCCTTCGACACGCGTATCTGCAGTGGGACAAGTAGGTGGCCATGGTGAGGGTGATGGTGATGGTGATGCTCAACCTTTCTTCCGTGTCTGAATCCGGCTGACGCTACAGACTGACCAGCACCATCACTTCTGACCGTTCTACACTGATTCACCACTCGGAAAAATATGCACTTTTGCCACTGCATATCACTCTGATGCTTGCCGTCTTCCCCACAGGTGGGACTGCATCGACTTCTGTCTCGACAGACGAATGTTGACATGATTGATTGGACGCTTTACTCTTGCCACCTCGACACAAATTCGTTTGACGAAAATCCTATTACCAGCGAAACCGACCAACCAGTTGGCGCCTTCGTTACTACTTGTATTGCACCGCAGGCAGGTTGGCGGCAGAGGTCATCCAAGTTAGCGTGTCTACCTACCGACCCAAGCCGGCACAGGTGAATCGCAACACTACCACTACTCACCCTGGCATACTTGTCACTGCAACCGACGGTGGCAGAGGTTGCGTTGAAAGGTTAAGCACAAGCAAAAGCCAAGTCTGGTCAGAAGGTGCCTGTTCCAGCCGGCGCACTCGAGTAATGGCCGGCTTTACCTCTTGTACTTGGTGCGCCGGTCGAGCAGCTCCTCGGCCAAGCGCCCTTCCCTTTGCGCCTTCTTCAGCGCTTTACGGTCCTCTTTGCTCATGCTACTGAATTCGGCGGGGAGGTAGCCCGTTCCCGCCCTCGACTTGCTGTCGAGTGGGAAAAGAAGAGCAAGGGTTGTGCGACTCGTGTCAGCTTCTACCGCACTCCTATGCATGTTCTGTTTGGGCGCAAAAAGAGCCCAAAGGAGGCATAGAACAGTTCATCCGACGACTCACAAGAGTTTGATCTCCTTTGTCAGAGCGTCGTCGCCGCTCGTCGCGATGTCCTCGTGGCCCTTTGCCTTTTTGCTCAGCTGGTCGCCGTATCGCGCAACGTGTCGATGCTTCCACTGCAGCATGATCTGCCACAGCTCCGACTCGCCGATCATTTCGGCATCGGCTCGGATCACGCGCTTACCGCCGGCCACCTCGTCCAAGCTGAGGTAGCCACCGTACATGGAGCGGAGCGCCACCTTGGCGGGACCGGTGCTGCCGACCGACGACACGCCTTCGGGCGCCGCCACGACCACCCACGCCTCTTGCGGCCCCCTCGCTTCGGACGTGGCTTGCACTGCGCCAAACTTGTCGCAGCCTAGGAATTTGCCCTCGGCGCTTCGCAAGCTCCATGATGAGGTACCGACGATCCGATTCGCTACCCACACCTGGTGGACACTCTGCGGCGTCACGTCGGTGGTAATCGAGACGATCTCGGCCCCCTCCACCTCGGTCAGCGCCAAGAGATCCTTGGAAGATCCTTGCAATGCGTGAGCGTCGGAAGGGACGATGGGAGCTGCTTCTAGGTCGTTGAGGGTGGTGTTGAAAGAGAGGCAAAAGGGTTGCGAGGATCCCGCCGTCTTCTGGTAGAGGAACGAAGGCCCTGCGATGTCATCGATGCGGGCAGCGGGGACCCAAGCTGTCTTCGCGGAAAGAACAGGGGCTTCAGGTACCAGCCGCAACGGCGTCCTTAAGCCCTTCTACGAGCCAGCGCGGCAGCTGCAGGTGACCCACCTTGTTCGTCTCCACCGTACTCCTCGACGTCGGAGACGTAGTCTTGGGCCTTTCGCTTCTTGCTGCTGTTGCTCTTGTGCTTCTTCTTCTTGTCGGGCTACATGATGGTACGGGTTAGAACGTCATTGAGCAAAACAGCACCGCAGCGGAGCCGGGCGCCGCAGAGAAATCCACACCCACCTTGTCGCCCTTGAAGCTGAGTCGGAGGCTCTTGCCGGACATTTCTCGCGTCGCGAGGGACCAGACCGAGCTAGTCGAGACTTTGATCTTTCTTCGAGAAGGTCGGTGGCGTGTTTGTATGGGTGGACGTTGATGTGTGGGGAGATGCAGAGTGTGTTGGAGGAGCAGAAGATTACACCAGGGCAAGCTGGATGGCACAACAGATGCAGAGAAGCTCGATGTTCGGGTCTCGGAAAAAGAACCTCCACACGTTCACGCGCACAAGCACACCAGCCCCTCGGGACCGCCGACAGGGTCCGACCAACCAGGCTGCGCACGGATCTCCGTACCGTAGGTGCGCGGACTTCAGACGAAACACAGAAAGCCTTCGGACGGCTTGCAAAACCAGAGGCGGGCGATAGGCATACAGAGACGCTCCATTGTACATTGGATATTAAGCAGGAGTAATTCAGGTAAGGATAACCAGAGGCAGAGGGGCCCGGATGGGCAGGCCAATAAGGCTGTTTCGCGCATCGTTCCAGATCCCAGTCTAGCTGGAACGTGTAGTGTACGTCTGGGAGTTGGCAGCCTTGGCACGAAACATGTAGTGCCATGTTAGCCGGCATGATGCCGATAGTCGAACGCGAACGCGTTCTGCGCCGACGGCGCATTGGTCGTGAGGCGCACACCGGCACCGTGCACCAGCGGCGAAAGGTGCGAGTGGGAATGGGCCCGATGTCCATCGTGCGGCCCGGGTTCCATTAGCGATGAGGAGGAGGAACCGAGGCCTGCGGCTGAGGAAGTATGATGGTGGTGATGGGAGTCGGAGGCCAGATAGTGGGAGGCGTGCGTGGTTCCGTGATGGTTTCCGTAGGCTTGGTGCGACAAGGCCGCCTGTTGGGTCTGTTGCTGCTGCTGCTGGTGCTGCGGTTGCTGATGTTGGTGCGGGTGCTGTGGCTGTTGTTGATGATGCTGTTGGTGGTGTTGCTGCGGCTGTTGCTGCGGCTGCTGTTGATGCTGCTGCGGCTGCTGTTGATGCTGCTGCGGCTGCTGTTGATGCTGCTGCTGGTGTTGTTGCTGCTGCTGCTGCTGTTGCTGTTGCTGTTGCTGTTGCTGATGTTGCTGATGTTGCTGCTGCTGATGTTGCGGTTGGGGTGCATGAGCGTAGGACGACTGCGAAAACAGGCTCGACGTAGGGGCCTGCGCCGCTCCAGGCCAGCCCTGGTTGCTGTTCGCCGCGCCGCCCCTCGTCTGGTCTGAGTTAGCCGAGGCCATACTTGTCGTGTCGGGATTACCGTACCCCGAGTAGTCCGCCAGGGCGGCGGAACGGGCGTGGCCGGAGTCGCCCAACCCAGAGCTCAAAGAGTGCTGGGCGTGCAACGTTTGGTCTTCGAGGCGTCGCGACGATGAGAGCGTCGTCTCGGCGTGGTGAGGCGGCGGAGGCGCACGGAATCGCGACGGTGTCTCCTCCAGCTCTGCCTGTTCCGCTTTCCGACGGTTGCCGACCTTGGCCATCTTGGATGCCGATGCAGCGCTGGCAGGCGTGGCAGACACGCTCTTCTTGCCGCTGTCGGTCCGAAAGGCACTGGCGCGATTTCTGCTGATATCGCCAGCGTTGGTCCGAGGCGTAGACTGGCTCGTATCGCCTGCGGTGCTGCTGGTGTTGTTGGCGCGGGCCTCCTGGCGGTAGCCAAAAACGGGCAAAGCGAATGAAATGGTCAGCAAATCGTCGCACGAACTCTGTCTAGAAACATGCGCAAGCGGGTTCGCCTACTCACCTTCTTCCTATGAAGATTGGCCTCGTCAATGGCGTTGTCGATAATCTGCTGCAGTAGCTGCTTGGCCTTCCAGTGGTCGTCGCAGTCCCCGAGAGCTGGATGCTCGTGTTCGATACTGGTGTGGAAGATGCCCGGATCGATGGTCAGATGCGAGTCGCAACGGGGACGCCTATGCATATCAGAATGAAGCCCCACATCGATGCGAGTAGCGAAGGAGCAAGGGCGGCTCACCGATTGATCGCGGCCTTCAGTCTATCCTCGGGCTGCTTAGCCAGCCGGACCTCCTGGTACAGCCATTCCGAATAGACTTTGCGACCTGTCTTTCGCACGTTGAGGTACTGCTCCGGCTTGATCTCCAAAAACTCTTTGAGCGGCAAGCGGCCGAGCGTGGCCATGCTCCGCTTTGTCATTTCCTTGTGCGCCCTCCGAGCCGATTGCATGGTCCGATACTTGACGTTCCGACTACCGTCGGCCGCCGACGGGTGCCATGTGTGGTCCAACCAGTCCTGCAGAGAGGGCCCGCCATCAGAACGTCGGAAGGAGGGCCAAAAGGGGTTCCGTGTCAGCGGTACAATTGTGCGGACCAGGGGCGGCACTCGAGAAGAGTGCTGCAGCGCTCACCTTCCAATCGCCCAGCGTCGACTCCGCAGCCTTTTTGGAGCCGACCTCGGTTGCCTCTCCGCTGTTGGATCGGCCGCTGGGCTCTGCCTGCTGCCTTCGAGAGAGGCTGTTGATAGAGGAATGGGATGCCGCCTCTGCCAGGGATCCAGAGGCCATCCCGAGAGGCTCGTCATCAACAAAGACCGGGCTCGGAAGGCGGCTCTTGTGGGAGTCGACCGCATCGATCGTTGAGCCTTGCTGTGGCTGCGGCGGCGGCGCTGGCTGTTGCTGTGGAGGCTGCGGCTGTGGTTGTGGTTGTAGCTGTTGTTGTTGCTGGTGTTGTTGCTGGTGTTGTTGCTGGTGTTGTTGCTGGTGTTGCTGTTGTTGTTGAGGCTGCTGCTGTTGCGGCGGCGGCGGCTGCTGCTGCTGCTGCTGTTGCTGCTGTTGCTGATGCTGGCCGCGGCCATTGGCCATCCCGCCGGTGGCCAACTGTGCGATCGAGGGGCTCGAGGTCGTGGGCGAGACGCCTCTAAATGTAGAACCAAAGGTGGCTCGATCCAGCGACGATGCAGCAGTGGCATCATTGCTCGTGCGGTACCCTGGCGCGACGCCGTAAAAAGGCCCCGACTTTGTTTCTGGACGAAAGGCGATGCCATCGGCGAGGCTGCCATTCTGCGTGCCGCGGCTATTTCCGCGAGCGCTCTGGGACGAGGCGTCTGGAGCAATGCCCGCCTGCTGCGGGCTCAGCGTCCGCGTCGTGCCCGACGCGTTTAGGCTGATGCTCTGGTCCCTCTGGTTGCGCATCACATCTGGTTCCGAGCTTCCCAACGTCGCGGGGGCCACCGAGGCCACCGGAGTCACCGAGGACACCGAGGAGAGTTGGGAAATCTCGATTAGACGAGAGGTGAGGGAGACCAGCGACGCCAGCTGGGTTCCCATCATGGAAAGCTGGCCGGTCATCTGCGCGTTCATGGCCTGGATCGCCTGCACGATGTCGGCGTTGGACTGGGATGGAGTGGCCGGGATACTAGCAGGCTGTGGCGCGATCGCAGGCGCGGATGCCTGGTGCAGCTGCGATAAGGAGGACGAGGCGGACTGGGGCTGCGGAGCAAGCTCCTGTGTCGGCTGGCTCATCCTCGTCGTCAGCCTTGGGTCGATCGGATTCGAGAGGCGGTTCATGGGGGGCGAGGGGGACCATCTCGCGTGGGACTGCTGGGTATAGGCGTGATAGTCCTGCCTCGAGTGTCGGGACATGGTGAGGGTCGACCGACGGCAGCGACGTCGGCGTTTCGCAGGCAACCGAGTAAGGGATAGTGGCTCTATGCGGGTCGTCGGTCGGGTATATCGCGATCCTCGTCCATACAGCAAGGGGCGGGGGAAGTCGGGGTGCAACGAGGACGAACACAAACCCTGCAGACGGCGGCGATGGGCGCGGTCGCCTCGCGCAAATCTGGCAAGGGGGGTTGCGATAGGCAGCAGAGAGATTTCAAGTACGTGCGGCAGGGGAGGGGGGAAGTAGGGAGCGGTGAGGCAGGGTAAGGGACGACGACACGGGGAAGGATCGAAGGTGGAGGCGTGGGAGCGACGAGGACGGATGATGAGCGCGACGACCGCAGCGGACGCACGCGACGACGAACGCCTCGTCGAGCTGGACGCGGCCCGGATGAAGAAAGCAAGAGGTGGGAGGAGCGCGGCTGAGGGAGGACGGGCGGAGGATGGGCGAGGCGGGGCGTGGTATGGGTGACGCGCCGGGATGAAAGCGAGCAAAGGTGCTGTGCGGGACAGAGTTAAGGCAACCTCGAGGCCGCAACAGAGGCCGACGTTGCGTATGGACGGCGGACGAGGAAACCCGGGAGCGCTTGGCACAGTGGGGAAGCGCGTGCACGCGCGACAAGTGGGTGGCAGCCACGGTCGAGCCCAATCTTGAATTCAGCAGGAAAAATGCCCACAAAAAGAAAAAACAGAAACAAAACCGGTTGCGCAACCCGACGCTGTCCCAATAAGAATGGGGCCCAGGTCCAGCCAGCCAGCCAAAAGCGACGCGGTCGGGTGCGTTGGGTTGCCTGTCTGGTCTCTGGCGGTGAGCTCGGCGCTGGCTGGGCTCGCGTCGCTTGCTTGCCTGCATGTGAGAGAGACCCAGACGGCCCAGGCCCAACGCCAGGCCCTACGCCAGGCCCAACGCCAGGCCCAACGCCAGGCCCAACGCCAGGCCACGTCAACATATGCCCGGCCCTGTGCTGCTGCTGGCGCAAAGTCTCGAGCGCAGCATCCTCCAGGCAAAAGCGGTCACCCTTTTTCACCCGCGCCTGCTTCGCCTCTCTCCGGCCTGCCTTCGCTGCACGACGCCCGTCTGGTCCTTCTTGTCGGTCGATCAGCCTCGTCTGTGCCATCCTACGTCTCTGCCTATTCGTATGGCGTATATCCTTCGGCGTATACATCTGTCTATCGTGTGTGTCTCTCTCTCGCTTCCCCGCTTAACCCTCTTTATCACACTCCTTTCCCCCATGCCGCCTCGTCTCGTCTTGCTTGTTGGATCATTCATGATTTAAGATTGACATCGTGGAAATGGGGGTGCAGCCGGGTTTCGGCCTTGGCTTCCTTCCATGGACTTGCACTCTTCGCGCCTACGTGTGTGTCTTTTTTATTCTTATTTTTATTTATTTATTTATTGTTTTATTTAATTTTATTTGGAATCCTGCAATCATATTCGATTGCACTCTCTGCAATCAAACCTTGGACGTCGCCTCATGCCCTCTGCCTCGTCTACGCGTTGCGCTTCTCTGCGTCGTTTGTTCCTTCAACCACATCCACGCGATCCATGCGGATAAGGATATCAGCAGACCACCTACGCAGCTGGGTATCGGTGTGAGCTGTTTCCAGCACTCTGCGGGCATCTGCTGCCGGGTTTGGATGGTTTCCAGAGTAATAGAGTAGCTATAGTGCCGAGTAGTAGAAGCGGCGACGCATCAGTAATCCGGCTTACGTCTGGAGAAAGCAGAGCAACTGGAAAACGCAGCGAAGCAGGAATCCCGAAAGCTCGCTCATTCTGCCTCTCTGTCTCTTGCGCAGCTGGAGCTGCGATGGCGGCGTGATGGTGGCGGCGTCGGCCCTCTCGCCACAAGTTGCGCAGTAGGAGCTCTCCGGCCCCTCTGTCGACGTGGATCCTTCCGCTCCTCTCTCTCTCTCCCTCCTCCTTCTTCTCCTTCTTCTCCTTCTTCTTTGCCCCATGCTCCCGTGTTGTCCCAAATACGGCGACCCGCGTAATCCCGCTAGTCTGGCTGCGTTCTTGAGTGGCCTCGTTGCTTTCTTTCCCGCGCCTCTCCATCAGTCCGTCGGCAACGCGTCAGCTACACGGCAATCGTGCATACTTTGACCACGGGTAGGATTCGACGCTTCACGGCTTCTTGATGTTGGGCCGTCGTAGCAGCCGCCGACGTTTGTATCTCGGAGGCGAGATGCGTCCAATGCACGCGTATTCTCAAGCAGCGCTCGGCATGATGATGCGGCTCCAGCGTTTATCATGTGTGGTCGATTTGGTAGGTGGGACGACTGGCTGGTCGCGAGGTCGGGATGCGTGTGGGTGCCGCAGTCGAGGAAGCTGAAGCTGTTTGGGCGCGGCGGGCGTTGGATGTTGGGAAGGTCGTCTGCATCACGCGTCGAGGCTACCATGTGCATGGCGCGCACCTAAGGGCAACGCGTTGTAGAATTAAGGCGTGGGACAGTGCAGCGGACATGCAAACCGCAGGCAGGGCAACGCCTGCGAAAGCACTCGTGGCAGCTCTAATCGCAACTCACCCTAAGACTGTAAGCGGTGGACGCGTAGAGCGGACGCCTTTTGTATTCGATTTTGGAATTTCGCTTTTACTTGGTTTATTTATTATTATTATTATTATTTCTTTCACCATATAGTTATTTGCTTGGTCGAGTATGGCACAGGCTGGCATGCAATGCGGTTCTGGGTTAGTCCTGGGTTGGCGGGGAGGCGGGCATGTTTGGTTGGTCTCATGGCGGTTGGTCTCAGCGGTTGGCGCGCATTCGAGGTTTGCTCCAACACAGAGCTCGACGCGATCGCTGTTTCTACCTTTGCCCCCACCATCACATCATCTGCGCCGCTTCGCCTCCCCTCACCGCGTCGTCACCTTTCGCTGCTCTTGCAACCCGCTCATAGCATCTGCAAAACGCTTGGCTGTCGACCGTTCCGACCTCGCGTCGCACGCTCGCCTCCGGCACCTTGGCTCGTCCGTCGACCGCCCTCGCGCGGTGTATCCGTCTCCCGTTCTCGGCACGTCAGCCCACCATCGGACCGATTCCCACTCTCTGAACGCGGTCCTGCACCATACGATCCGCTCCGCTCCTAAGCCCTCTCGGCCGGGCGACCGCCACAAATGCGACGCCTCTAGGACCGGGATCTGCGCGTCTGAGCTATCAACTCTCCATGCGACCATGCCGGTTCGATCGTCCGGCACGGTCATGCTTAACGCAATATCCTCATCCGACCTCTGTACGGCCAACATGTCTCCGGCTACGTCTTCTGCTCTACACCAAGCCTCTCTACCCAGCATGTATTCCCCCAGCATTTACGTTCGCGCTGGAGGTCAGGGCGCTGCCTCGCCCTTCGCTCCGCCCACACCGTCTCTCTACCCGCAGTACGACGCGAGTATCGGTCCCGTGCACAGAGCTCTCGGAACACCGCAGGATAGCACCGGTCTACGCTCACCGCAGGCCATCGGCGACGACAAGATGAGCCCACTGCACGTCGACGCGAAGCGGGGAGATCGACGTGGTAGCGAGCAGCGCACGCCTCATCAACATCAGGGACGCAAGCAAGGGAATGATAGTGGCAGATCTTCTGGCCATGGCGACGACGCCAGTGGTCGGAGAGGGGATGTTGACGGAACCACAGAGAGGGCTGGTGCTTGCGATGGCGATGGAGATGGCGAGAAAGACGGTGCATCGGGCGACAGTGATGGCGAGGAAGACTACGGCGATAACAATAACATGGACGGCGACGAAGATAACAACGCCTCATCGATAGACAGTCCGAATGCGGATGACGACGATGATGATGATGAGGAAGAGGAGGAAGATGAAGAGGAGGAAGAGGAAGAAGAGGAGGGCGAGGAGGAAGATGAAGAAGAGACTCCTTTCGACTTCCTGCAAAACTTCGATCCGTCCTTGTTCGCCACCAACCTCGACGCCCTGATTCCTGCGGAATCACAGGATCCCGGGAGGCTGAGCAACTCGGCGAAACCAGGTGACGATGCGGAGGCTCCTCAAGGCGGTGCTGCGACGGATCCCGAGTTCTACAGCAACATGATCCAGGTCCTCACTCACCTCCTTGGAAGCTCCGACCATGGCTTGTGGCAGGGCAACGTTCAGACGCCGGCCTCGCTGCTGGGCGCCTCGCCAGTGCATTATCCGTATGGCAACCCCGCAAATCTCACGACCTCGACAGCAGGTCCCATTGGCAACGGAGTGGATGCGAGCGCGGCCACAAGCAGTACGCTGCTGGATCCGGCCCGCAAAACGAGCCATTCGCACCGCTCTGGCAGCGGCGCCGGCTTTCCCGACCTGCAGGTGCGTTGAATCGCTCGCATCCCGACCCCAAAACTTGCATTATATTGTGCTCGTCGCCGAACAGGGTGTCGCTGACCTCTTGATTCCGTCGCATTGCATTCGCTCTCCTTGCAGCCCTTGATCAACGCCCTGATGTCAAAGCTGGGCGGCGACCATCACAGCCCCCGTCGACCGGTGGGAGAGCAAGACCTTACCGAGCTGCTCCAATCTCTGATGCAGCAGCAGCAGCGGCTGCAGGAGGCTCAGCAACAGCCGCTGCAGATACCTGCCCAGCGACACAGAGATCCAGGTTTCCAGGGATCGATGCAGCAGCATATCCAGCAACAGCAAGGGTACCAGTCCGACTCGCTTCCCTTTCCCCCACAGGCGGTGGGGACGGCGAGCAACGGGCCCACTCATGTCGCGCCGGCACTCGGATTCGCCGACCTCATCTTTGAGGATGAGGACGAAGACGATCCCGACTTCAATCCGGACATGAACCCAGATCTGCCGATGCCGTCGGCATGGTCTTTGGCGGTACAGGACGTGGTCGGTTCCAAGGAGTCTAGAGCAGCCGCCCTGGCGGTTGCGGTGAAGCAGGGGTTCTCGCCGACTCCTCCAAACATGGCCAACGCCACTAACAACGCGAGCGGCAACGATGGAGGTGGGCACCTTCGTCCCAGAGAAGCGATGGAGCGGCGCGATGCTTCCGTAGCGAGCGCCATCGCCGCACCGACCGACGAACCAGGCGCAGAAGCGTGCCGCGATACCAGACTGGATCAAAGTGCAAGACCAACGCCGCTGCGCGAGGAGCTGCAACGCGCTTCGTCAGCGTCCGCCGCGGCGAGAATCGAAGTCGGCGCCGATCGGGCCTCCCCCGCGCTTGCGACCGGGAGCGACCGAGATGGTCCAAGCGGCGGGCCGCACTGCTCATCCTTGGAAACTGTGCCCATGGTAAGCGAGCCGGTGGAGGCCAGCCGAGAGGGCGATGGACAGGCCAAAGCGCCGACCGTCGGGAAAAAGCGCGGCCGGAAAGCGACCTTGACAGAGGAAGAGAGGCGGCGACGTCGACTCGAGCGAAATGCCGAGTACGCACGAGCCAAACGGCGCCGTCTGCGCGAAGAGCGCGAGGCGGAACTGAGCACCGCCAAGTCGACCCCCGCTCCGGCGATGAGCAACGAGGAAGCGCTGGAACTCAAGGTGGAGAACAAGATGCTGCGGAACGAGCTTGAGCGGCTACGGGAGGAGAATGCCCAGCTCAGGGCCTGGAGAGAGGTGTGGGAGATGGAGCAAGAGAGGTCGTGGCCAGCCCCGCTACGACGAGACGAAGCCGAGTTTCGAGCGGGACCCTCTCATCCGCATCGATCGGCCGCGAGTCGCGACTCTCGCCGAGGCTACATCCCTGCCGCTTTGCACGGAGGAGCAAGCGGACCGGCCTCAAAGCGGGCGCGTGTCTCGGAGCGCAGCATCCTAATCCACCGCTACGAAGGCTATCCGGGGCGAGATGGCGATGAGCATTGGCTCGGTAGCGAAGATGTTGGTGGTCCCAGCACCCACCCCGCTACCTCTGCTGCGGGACGAGACCATATCGGCAGGGGCGAGGTCGAACGGGGTACGCTTCGTTGCACAGGCGCCGGCCTCGCGTCCCGCGACGACTTCGGTACGGTACGCGGTGCTCGACGTTTTCGGATGGACGATGAAGCGGCAGACGACGATCGGCGGTATGAGAGGGGCCTTCCTGGTGACAGCCCCAGTGCGGATCGCTGTGTGGCTAGGCCCCGGAGAGGCCAGGGTCCGCATGACGAAGGACCAGATGCGACCGCCGATGCCTCGTGGGACTCGAATGGCTCCGCCGAGAACTTGACAGCGTGAGGGATCAAAGCGGTGGGCATGGCCATAATGCGGCGGACGTCGATCCGCCCCAACAGGTCTCAACAGACCAAGCGGCAGGCGCCCACTTTGGCGGTCGAGGCAGCGCAGCCATCAGCCGGAACTGGTCAAAGCGCAGTGACCGGTCGGCCGCCCCTCGTCTTTATGGTCCCCCTTATGCTTTCACGCATCTTTCTCCCCCCTTGTGGTCTGAAGCAGGCGGGTAGCATTGTTGCAGGTTTTTTTTTGTCTCGAGCATACTCATTTGTACGTTACACTTTGCATATCCATCCGTATACCCATTGAAAGCGAATCGCACAGGTCCCTTTTTCCCTCACCGATAAGCTGGCACGTTTTGCGCAGGGCGAACGAGCCTTTGGGATAGGTTGTTGTGACGTATCGCGCAAGAAGGATGCCCCGACGGCGGCAAAGTGGCAGCCAGAGAAGAGAGATCCGTAAGGGAGGTACGCAGCGTAGAGGACAGGCTAGAGGATAGCGATGCTCGTGCTTGCTTGCTCCGCCCTAGCCAAAGCCCCAGGCCGCTCTGTGGGCTGCGTTGCGTTGCGTGGCGTTGCGAAAAAGAGGTGCATGGCGGGGTAAGGGGTCAAGTTGGAACGACGAAGCAGCTACGACTCATTCACCTTCTGCTGGCTCGGTCGAGGAGCAACGGCCAACCGATCTGCATAGCAAGAGGAAGCGATTCGCAGGTGGCGAGTGGGAACGTTTGCGTGCGTGTGGTGAGCAGGTTGGCGGAGAGTGAAACGTCAAAGTGGAATGGGAGAGTGAGTGAAAAGTCGAGTGGGAGAGAGGGGCCAAGAGCCACACGACCAGACACCACAGCGAGGCCTGAGTTGGGTTGAATGGTGCATGGCGCGTTCTGATTGGTGGCGACTGGGGCTGTTTGAATCGAAACGCCCTTGTATCACAGAGCAAGTACGAGTGCCAGTGCCAGCTCTGAGTCTTGGTGTGTTGCCAACCAACCCTCTGTCGCCCTCCGACTTCGATCACGTCGGCGCTCGCCCAGCGCTCGTCGTGCAAAACTCGACCACCCCCCCCCCCCCTTTTCTTCTCTTCTGTACACCCACCATCTCAACAATATCCTGGCGGCTGCTTTGCATCTCGACCATCCCACAGTCTCGCATCCAACACATAAGCTTTCGCCGCATACGCCATCTGGCTTCGTCAACTTGTCACGTGAGTAGTACGCTTTTTCGCTGGTGTGGCTACGGCCGCGGCCTATCTGCTCATCAGATGAGCCCGGCTGCATTGCGCTAGAAGGCATGGCCAGAGGTTTGCGTGCTGCGCGATGCCCCTCATCCGCCAGCTGCCTGGTCTGCCGCGGGCCAACTCGGCCAAAACTGGCGCCTCGGCCGTTGGTTTGCTTCGCACGAGAAGAAGCGGAAAGCAGCGTGGTTGCTCCAGCAATGATTGCGACGATCCCATGCGACGAGTTGGCCCGCGGCAGTGCTGCTTGTTCGAGTCTCTTTGGCGCTGCTAGTTAGCTCGCACCCTTGTGCTATAACTATGCTCTACACGCTCTTCACGCTCCGTCGCAAATCTTGTGCGTTGCGCCATCACCGCGACCCCAGGGCCACGGCCACTGATAACGATACGACACCCCAAACCTGATTGATAATCGCGCGGGCATCAAAAGCTCCGCCACAATCGGTATGGGGAAGAACACCGCTATCTTATCTAGTCTCGTCTACGGCCCAGGCCATCGACCTCCTCGCTCGGACTCGCGCAAGCTAAGGCGAGGGATGCGCCGGATTTGTTTGCGGGTTGCTGTGACCGGCACGCAACAAAAAAGGGCTCGCTTCTCGGCAGCCGGGGATCGCCAGCTATGCCGCTTGCCCTAGTGTCAATTAACAGGCAGTGGCCTACGATACTCGCCGACCTCTGAGCTGATTAGTCGGTCGGTCGTCTCTGCCAAGACCCTCAGGACTTGGTCGCGATCTTGTGACCTCGCCGAAACCACCGTCTTGTTTTCTCATACCATGGCAGCTGTCCATGCCTGATGTCTGCACGGCGTCTTAACCGTCATGCACGAGGATCACGATCACTGACCTTTATTGTTCCCTTGCTTGCCCGCCACTTTGCGTATATACTCCCCTTCAAAACTTTTCGCCGTACACTGCGCGCTTTCTGCAACGCTTTCTCATTCCGCCCATCAACCGGTGTTGTCGTCATTCTGCCTGCCCCTCGACGCTGGGTCTCGCGCTTCGACACCATCCGCTTCCCGCACTTGCCTCGCCTACCGTCCACGCCTTCGCCTCCCCGGTACCGACCCTGGTCAATCCTTTCGGTCTTCTAACTTTCGCTTCCAATTGCTCCCCCCCTGCCTCGACTCGCAGAGCCACTTCCCCGGGTTCGAGGCATCTCCATCCATCCATCACCACCACCACCATTCCTTCCCCCGTCCCTTTTCCCAGCGCCTTGTCGGGAACCCTGGGCCAGGCTCATAGCAACTCGACCATGCCGACCTCTATCTCTTCCAAGTCCTCGGGTGACGGCACCAAGGCGGAGAAGATCGCCTCCGATGGCGTTCCGACGGATGGCGCTCGCGTGAGCCATCAGCCTGCGCCGATGACGGACGACGACGCCATGCTGGCCGAGCGCATGGGTCACAAGTCAGAGTTTGCCCGTGAATTCAAGAGCTTCTCGACGATCTCGTACGCCTTTGCCATCATGGGTCTCGTCTCGTCCGT
>JALNIF010003815.1:0-14937 GCA_026284005.1 Thecaphora frezii | reverse complement strand
TGACGTTGGAGCCGCCCTTGGCGCCACCGGCCTTGCCGCCCCGTCCTCCGCCGCGCCCACCGCCGCGACCGCCACGGCCTCGGGGAGCGCCACGTCCGCCCCCTCCTCGGCCACCGGCACCGCCTCGTCCACCGCCTCGTCCGCCTAGCATCGCATAGCAGACACAGACACAGACGCAGACGCACCACATTCGAGAGGAAAGAAAGAAAAAAAAGGGGCCAAAGCAGGATGTCAGCGGACCAGTCCCGCCGAAGCCGAACGCCAAGGCGCGAGTGGAACTGGGAGAGGCAAGCCCCATCGAGCGACGCTGCGATATTGCCGATTCTACTCGCGCGTCGCGGTTCCTCGAGCAGCCGCCACCCGGCCAGGCTCTATACTCACCACCACGACCGCCTCGGTCACCGCCAAAGCCACCTCGTCCGCCTCCGCGTCCACCGCCGCCAAAACCGCCTCGTCCACCGCCACGTCCACCGCCGCGTCCGCCGCCACGGTCACCTAGAGGGGGAAGAAGAAAGAACAAAGGACGACAGGGTTGCCAAGTACAACGGCGAGTGCGAGGTGAGCGAAGCCGGACGGAAAAGAAGGTCGGGATCGTTGCGACTGAGCAGAAGGACCGAAGAGGGTCGACGTACCGAAACCCATGGCTGCTATGTATGAGGTTGAACGAGAGGGAAAGGGGGAGAGGTCCCGCTAGAGAGAAAGAGGCGCAGGTGGCGACTGTGGGTGGATTGTGGAAGGGATAGGTCGCCGAAGGAAGAAGAAGAGGTACCGCTGTTCCGAAAGGAGGGAAGGAAGGGGGATACCAAGTATAGGCGAACGGGTGAGATGATGGGGTAAAGGGGATGGATGGAGTGGGGAAGGGATGGTGGCGGCTGGCGGCCGATTGGTTGGTTGGGTGGGCTGCCCTGCAGCTCTGCTTGGCCTCTCGCTTTTGCCTCTCTTACCTGCGTCCAAAGTCCACTTTTTTTTTTTTTTTCCCTGTCTGCCCACTTTCTTCGTAAAGGGCTGCAATTCGCCCTCTTGTTTGCCGGCCTTCTTGCCTGCTAACCCATATCCAAAACTGAAAGTTTTTTTTTTAAAAAAATAATAATAATAAATAAATAATCCAAAATTTGGACTCGCTTTTTTTCCATCTGTAGGTTTAGACTCTCTTTTCGCTCCTGGCTTCTGTAACGCCAATTTTTGCCCACCAGAGGGACGTTGACCTTTTGGAGCCATACAAGAGGGTGCTTCTGCACCGTCTCACGCCCGATGTCTCGACATTGGCATCGCGCCGTAGCTTGGATAGAGAGGTCGTATCGGCAGAGCGCAGCTGCCACTCTTGGAGCCGGCGTTGGTGCAGTAGCTGCTGAAGCTAGTTGGTAGTCAGGCCCACCAGATGACCGCCTGCTGGCACCACTAAGCCCATACCCGGAACTTGGGCTCCTCATCTCGTTCGATGCTCTACATTGGCGATGTGATTGAGGAAAAGGACGGGTGGTTCCAAGGTCAACGGAGCGGGTGGTGGCAATGTGGAAGGTGGCGGCACCCAAAGTGGCTGCTGGCATAGCACATAGCTGGGCTCTGTACCCGTGCCTGTTCAGCTTGGCCGTACGAGACGCTGCCACCAGGAAAACCGAGGCCCAAGCGAAATCGAAGCCGGACCGCGGAGCCGCTGCCGCGCGACGGTCGTCTCGCAACCTCGGCCGCTCCGGAGCCGCCATCCAGCCCCCACGTAACAAAACCCTCCATCACACACTACTACTGTCTATATCCCTCGACGCGACGTAGCCATCCGCGCTCGTTCGGCTGATAAATACGAAATCCGCAGTATTGCCTTGCTTCCTTGTTCTTTCCGGACCCTACAGCACAACAAGGTAACCCGTACGCTCCCGCTGCCGTTTGCGCGCTCGTCGACCGTCGCAGCCCCCGCAGAGGCAGAGTGGCAAAGCGCGTACGCTAGTAGATCTGCGCCATCATCAGAGCCACCGTCGACGTCCAGCCGGTGAACGGATGGCCGCGCTGCCCGCGGCCGTCGATCGGGTTGTACTGCTCGTACACGTAGCCCGTGCGCCGGTACTCGCGCTGCACGTTGGTGATGACGTTTTGGCGCAGCTCGTCGTAGATCTGCTGCGCTCGCTGCTGGTACGGTCCCGGGGTCGCGGCGTATTTCTGCTCCGTGTCCAAGGGGATTAGGGGGTAAAAGGAAAAGCCATAGGGGCCACCAAGCGCAGGATTCGCCTCTGGTCAGCATACGGCCAGATGTGCACAGTTCTCGAACCTGCAGCATCCACTCGGTGTCGCTTCGCACCGTCCTCGGCCTCCTTTGACTCACCGACTTGAGCGCACGCAGCGCCAGGTAGCTCATCTGGATCCAGATGGGTCCCCTCCAGTAGTTTTCGCCCTTGCCAAAGTACTCGTCCTGCAGGCTCAAGCTCCTCAGGCCGTAGTCGCTCCACAGGTGCTCCGGATCGCGCATCAGCTCGAGGATCGCCGACACCTTGGGGCTATCGACCGGCAGCAGCTCCAGCAGCAGCGGGAACAGCGACACGTAACCCTTGTGGCAGACAAAGTACGACTCGTCGCGCTCGTTGACCGAGGCGTCGCAGTACATCTGCTCGCGCTCGTTCCAGTGGAGGTCGTCGAGGTTGGCCAGGATGCCCTCGTAGTGGTCCTGGAACTCTTCCGCATCGTCCTCTTGCCCGATGGCGCGCGCGATCTTGGTCATCGTGTGCGCAAAGCTGCCCATCCAGGACATCAGGTCCAGGTGCAGCTCACCCGTGTGCGGCACCGCGGCGCGCGGGTAGTCGTCGAGCCCGCTCGTCAGCACGTGGTCCTTGGTGCGTCCGCGCCACCGGTACGCCTCGCCGCGCACCGAGACGTCGCGCTCCCACTCCTTGATCTCGCCGCGCTGCGTGCGGCGGAACCAGCGGTAGTGCCGGCGCAGCTGCGGGTAGATCTCCTGCAGGAACGCCTGGCCCAACAGCGGCGACGACAGGTGCTTGTCCGAGAGCGGCACCGACTCGAGCGACGCCAAGGCGCCATCGCCGCCGCCGACAAACGACTCCTGCAGCTGCTGCTGCGAGCCCAGCGAGAGCGAACCCATGCCGGCGGCCTCGGCGCGCTGCATCAGGCGGTCGATGTAGGTGGCGACGGCGAGGATCAGCGTCGGCGGGTTGGCGTAGGCGGGGTACTGGGTCTGGAAGCGCTCGGGCACGCGGCTGCGTGCCTCGTCGCCGAGGATCTGCTCGCGCGCGACCCAGCCGTTGGCGTCGATCAGCTTGAACCAGCTGCGCAGGATCTCGAGGCTCAGGTCGTTGTCCCACACCCCGATGTGCGTCAGGTGGAAGCCTTCGTCCCAGTAAAAGCCACGCGGAAACACGCTGCGGCACGGCGTCGCCGTCAACAGCTCGGCCGGCTCCGTCAGCTGGGGATCCTCGAAGCCCTGGAGGTCGACGTCCATGGCGCCGCTGCCGACGTCGTACTCGTGGACAAAGGTCCGATCGACGATCGACTGGCCATACGAGTAGCCGATGCCGCCGACCAGGCTCGACGTGAGGTCGCGGGCAAAATCGATCTCTGAGGCCGAAGTCGATGCGTTGGCCTCGAGGCCAAACGCCCGCAGGAAGCGGGCGTCGTAGGCCTCGCGCGAGGCTCTGAGGCCCTGCGTCAGGCCGGCCGAGGTCAGCAGCTCGCCCCGCGGCGTCGCGGCGCTGTCGAAGAAGACGTCGAAGGTAAAGTTGCCCGTAAATGTCTTTTGGAAAGCGAAAAAGTTGGAGCCCGGCTCGACGTAGTCCGACAGCTGGATGCTGAGCCACGGCGCCGGCATATCGTGGGTGGGGTAGTCGCGGGCGAGCGACTGGATCGACTGGACGACGTCGTTCTGGAGGATCTCCTTGCCCTTCCACGCCATCTCGCCGGGCACGCGCTTGCCAAAGAAGTGGGTGCGGCCCGAGGTGGTCCTGTATTCCTCGGCGTGGTTTCCGTCGGTCGGAGCGAGGTTGCCGTCAACATTGGCGTTGCCGTCGCGGTGGCTCGGCTCTTCGATCCGCAGCGTAAAGTTGCCGAGCCCCTGCGCCGAGCCGCCGAGCTTGATCGACTGCTGCGACTTGAGGCCTTCCTCGTCCTCGTCCGTCTCGAGGCTCAGGATATCGCCTAGCCCCTCGAGTGCGTTGTACCAGAACAACGCCAGTTTGGCCGGCTTGGCTGGCGGATCGGCAAAAGCGACGATGAAGGACAGGAGGAGAGGAAGAGAGGAAAAGAGAGAGAGAGAGAGAGAGAGAGAGAGAGAGAGAGAAGGGCGACAGAGGCGGATTTCGCGATACAGCGATGAGCATTCCGGCCATTCCGATCGACAGCCGCAGCGACTTGCGACCGGGCCAATAGTGGGTATCAAGAAGACTGCCCTACTCACCCGGATCCATCACCGTACCCGAGATCCGGGCACCCCAGCTGCCTCCGGAAGGGTTGGCAGTGTCGACCTTGAGGAAGCTGGTCTCGAGACGGTAGTTGTTCTGGACGTCGTTGATCTCCTGGATGCCAAACGTCCTGCCGTCGTGGTACTTCCACCCATAGCCACGCATGCCGTCCTGGTCGCTGCACTGGTGGCGGATCTTTTGAAGGCCGCTGTAGTCGTTGACGCCGAACCAGGCGAGGCCGGTGAGCAGCGTCTCGGGCAGCTTGGGGCGGAGGCCGAAGTAGATCTGCGGGCGGTAGGAGCCCCACAGCATGGAGGCGTAGGCCTCTTTGCGGACGGCGCTGACCTCGGGCGCTGCCAGCAGCTGTCGAGTGCGGTCGTCGAAGTCGTCGTTGGATTCAAGGTCGAGGCCGTCGTAGTCGCCGCCGCCAAAGGCTCGCACGGACGAGGCGACGAGCGTCACGAGGAGGCAGAGGGCTAGCAGCCTCCATGCAGGCCTCTTTGACAGCGCCATCTCTGGAGCCAGTCAGAGGTGGGGAAGGGCGAAGGGGGTTAGGGAAAGCGAGGCAAGCGGGGGACTAGATATGCTCGAGGAGAATGACATGGAGGCGGGTAGGACCAGGAAGCGAGAAAAGGTGGCCACGGCGAGCATAGGCACGCCTCCATCAACAAATCAACAACGCCACTTGCACCAGCCTTGTTGTTGTGTTGTCCGCCAACGCAGAAGAAAAGCAGACGCTGCGCCACCGCCAGCACATGACGCTCGCCCAGCCGACGGCGCAGCATCCACCAATCACAAACCATAAGCATCTACAATCGTGATTATTAGTTGGTTATATAGTTGGGTATATGAATTGTGTTTTCTTAATCTGAATCCTTCTGGCGCGCCACGCAGGTCCGTGCGCGGCAGCCCCGATGGCCATACCCCGATGGAGAGCGTACCGAGGAGTCCGATGCACATGCATCGGGGCTGCCGCCGACCAGCGAAAAGGGAAGCTCGTCTCCGTCTCGATTCCGCCTGTTTTCTCCCTCTCCTGTTCTCTTCACCTGCCTGTCGACCGCAAACGCCAGCATCCGCATACCATGCGCAACCTTCTCCGCAGCTGTCGGCGTGCTGCGTCTTGCTGCATCCTCTCCAGCCAGCCCAACAAGACGGGTGCAGGCCTGGCCGGCTTTGCTGCGCTGCCGGGCACGGCGCCGCCGTTTGGTGTTTGCTTCCACCAGGCGGCTTGCGTCGCGAACCGCGATGTACATCCAGCAAAACACCTAGCCGTCCACTACTTACTCTCACGTCCTGCGCCACTCTGCCAGCGAGGCCCGCCCGGGTCGAGCCACTAGCGGCGACGGATCCACGCCCGATGAATAGCGGCGTCGGAGAGCGATGGCTGTTGGGAGGTTGGAGAACGCAGTTAGTACTGCTGGGTCATCCAGCGACCGCGGGCCGCCAGAAATGGCCAGGCAAGAGAGACCCTTGTCGGCGGTAAACCTGGGACTTGCATTACGATTGCGTTCGGTCGAATGCGCTAACCGTTGGCTCGAAAGTCGCCTTTATCCAAGCATGCCGGCGAATTCTTCGATGCTGTTGCTGGCTGTGCAACCACCTCACCGTCGACGCCCTCATCATCGGCAGACCCCTGCTGCTCTGTACCGTTCGCTGACGACGCACCCCCAGCCCAGTGACGCACCAGCACCAAATTCATCTCCGATGGATCTGGCTGCGTCCTCCGTGGTCGGCTTGGGCCGCGCTAAAAGGAAGAGGAGGGCGAACTGTGGGCTCACAAAGGGATGTCGTGGCCAATGGTCGACTGCGGGCGGTACGTGCGGCCCCGGAATCGACCCACGACTATTCTGCACCGCCCAAACGTTGATGCATCTGGTAGGCACCAAACGGATGGCGATCATCAAAGGAAAGCCGTCAGGGCAAGTGGATCGGCTCGACTCAGCCCGCGACTGAGTAAGATTGGAAGCGAGGCGGACGTCGACCCTAGGCGCTGGCCGCTCGTTTCTGTCCAGGCTTCAGCGGAGGGTCTTTGGAACGCCTCCGAATCGCCAGCGAAGGTCGCCTTGCTCACACACTCACGACTAGCCAGCAAGGCCTCGCCCTCCTTCGTACGCTACCCGTAGCGCGCCTATCGGTATGGCGGTCAGAAGCGCCCATGTCGGCAAAGTATGAGTAGTATTCCAGCCTATCGCTAGCTCCCTTCCTTCCGTGGCCAGCGGAGCAGAAAGGCGACCGCGATCGACGCCGCCCTTCGCTGCACGGATGTACTATGGTCTCCACCCGATTTCGGGGTGCGTTCGACGGCCCGGCCTCGAATCCCAGATCTGCGCCTTCATTCACATCCGTTGATCATATGCAAAGCGGCGAGTGACAACCTCGATCTGATCGGCAGGTCAATAGGGGGGAAGCATCAAGCCGGAGTCCGGTAATTACTTGACTGCGTTGCCGTCTTGTGAGACGTGGGCAGAGGGTGGGCTACATGTGCGCACTTGGCGTCTGTCGCCCCTCTGCACGTAGCTGCGTATGTGGGAAGCCGTCGCCTCGTCGGGGAACGTGGTGTTTGTTGGCGACCGCGTCGGTGATGGTGACCCGCGTATATAAACACACACGCACACATACAAACGCACGCACGTACATGCACTACGCGACTGTAGCATGAGAGCAGGCTGCATCTCAACATAAGCAGAACGCCTTTGTCGCCTGAAACTAGACCGTTGTCTGCAAGTACAAACAGCCGCGGCTCTACGGCCGTCTTTGCGGTGCCCAGTTGTGATCCGACGACGAGCGACCCGTAGTCCGGCAATGCAAACCTCGGGCCACGCTCGCCAAGGTTCAGGCGCTTGGCAACGGCGGTTCCACATAATCGCAACGGGCGTCCCGACCGACCCGGCCATCCAGAGGCGGTTCTGAGAAGCCAAAAGGCTATCAGGCGCGACGCTGGGGAAGGGTAAGTCATAGGTGAAAAGAGGGTGGCGAGCAGGGGCCATGTTGGGTTTAGTTATTAACAGCTTACAAAATCTTTGAATTTGTCGAGCACGCGTACGTTATGTGCTGTCGATTGTGTTGGAGACGGATGATTGTTCCGAGGCCTAACATCACATGTCGAGATCGTCGGCGCAGACGGACGCCTACAGCAGCGGCAACAGGTGACGATCAAATTCAAAGGGAGCCTGCTGGGAGAGAGGGGCTGGAGGGCCGTTTCACGCGACGGTAATCACTTCTCTCCTGGATCGTGTTGCTAAATGGTTTGCGATGCAATTGCGACCCGCCGTTGGGCAAATTAGCATAGTGCGCACTTGGACCGATGTCGCCCAAGGCGCCAAAAATAAAGTTGCAGCTCAGAAGTCAACATGGAGATGGAGCAGAGGCGCGCGGCGCGCCAGAGAAGAGGCCAAGTGATACCTGATGCAAGGTCCTACGCTCGGTGGCATCAAGATTCGCAGGGTGCCGAGGGAAAAAAAAGAAAGCTTCAACGACAGAAGGACGTCGCCGACGCCCCACGTACGCCGCGAGGGTTCGATTCACATTTATCCCCCTTTTCGTTTTGTTAACATGAAATGGTTCACGTTTTTTTTTTTTTTGTGACTAGATACAAGCCGCATCCCCTTAATTGGACCTTGACCTTCGAGAAAGGGGGTCGAGCCTCGTCATCGACGCACCAGCTCACGATAGTTCGAACGCCGAGCGGGCTACAGGCCACGAGGAAGACGAGGCGTAAAAGAGTGACGGAGCGAGCGCAAGTGCCCGAGGGGCGAGCGACAGGATATGTAGAAAGAAAAGGGGCGGGAAAAAGAGAGGAGAGCTCATAGTTGGAGACGAAAGGATCGACGGCAAACCTGTTGCGTTGGTTACGTTGCCATGGACTTTGGCGGCTGGCTTCTGGTTGCTGGCAGCTGCACGGGGCGTCGTCGCTTTCCACAGGTCGACGGCACGCCGGTTGGGCCAATCGGCACGCGCCCCGAATCCGAAAACCAACAGACCTTGGAGCGCGCCACCTTTTTTCTTTTTCCTGTGCCTACGCGCATCGTGCACCCGCCTCTCGTTGGCCGAGGCGGTGGCATCCCAGTAGACTTGCAAATACAAGACCGTGGTGATGGCCGTGTTTTGGAGGGGTTGCAGTCTTAGGGGGGGGTGATTGGATGGGTGAAGTTTGCTTCACGAGAGGATGTGGCAGTGCATCACGGTACGAGGGAGAGAGCGATGGAAAGGGACAACATCGGTTGCGGGTCGGCCGGCTGGCGAAGTTGGAGAGCCGGTTCAAAAAGCGTCGATCAAGCGCTCAAGCGGAAAGCTCGCAGACCCGAGCGTACGCACATCGTTGGCTTTAGCATGGCCAAGGCAGGTAGGGGCAGGCCGACCAGAGCTACACACGCCGCGGTCGTTGTGGCGGCAGGGATGGTGGCCCAGCAAGGAGCAAGCCGAAAGCAGGGGAGCTGGCAAGCTGGTCACCCGACGAACTGAGCGAAAAGGGGCGAGCCGAGCGAGAAGTGGCAGCTGGATTCAGCACACACACAGACGCACACATACGCGCGCAGACACACACAGGCACACGCAGACGCACGCAGACGCACACAGACGCACACAGACGCACACAGACGCACACAGACGCACACAGACGCACCGGTATCGGCTTTAGAAGACAGCCACCGACCATGGACGCAGCACAAGCCCAGATCCACACAACAACGACACTCGTAACTCTGACTGGCCATGACGCCGCCGCAATTCTTGGCCGCCACAGTGATCCTTGGCCGCGTGCTTGGGGTGCCCAAACCCACTCAGCCGTCGCATCCATCACCCATGGACACGCGCACGTACGCCGAACAAGGACCAGGCGGCGTTAGGCCCGCTCTTCCCCACCTAAGTAGGCAGCGAGAACGACGTGAATTTGGTGGATTTCAACGTTGTGTGTGCCTTTCTCAGAGTCAGGCCGGTGCATGCAAGATACCTAAATTCGTATACATACGTTGTGACTTGGGACTTGAAATGCTGGTAGCCGGGAGAATGCTGCAGTTGGGAATATAAGAGGATGGCAAGCGTGCATGATATTTTTGGAAGTTGGACGCGTCTGAAAGCGGCCTCTATGTGACCTTGGTAAGTACATAGCTGTTATTTGTTGCTCGATTTCAAGCGCCAGATGATGAGGATTCGGCAGCCTTTTGAGAGAAGCAGAGGCTGCCGGCAAGCTAGGCGATGCAGGCGATGCAGGTGATGCAGGCGATGCAGGCGAGCAAGCAAGCAAGCAGGCGAGCAAGCAAGCAAGCAGGCGAGCAAGCAAGCAAGCAAGCAAGCACAGGTTGCACCGTTGTCGGTCGGTGGTAAGCGATGGGTGCAGTGTGCAGGCTCGAGGGCAGGTGCGAGCGCCCGAGGCTGGCTCACCTGCCCACCGCTCTCTCTCTCTCTGGCTCTGCCTCTCGGCCTTTCTCTTTGTACCCGCTTTGTCCCTTTTTTGTATTGAGCTTTTGAGTTGCGGCTGTAGTGGTAGTGTTTCTTACACTTACGCACGCCCTCACACACGTACGCACGCACCTCACAACTCACAACTCACACTCACCTCGCTACTCTCATACCCACTCACGCACCCCTCACGCATCCCTCACGCACCGCTCCACGCACTTGGCCACTTGACTTGGCTGCCAACCGCGCTTTCTTTTCTCTCTGCCACTCCGCCTCTCTGCCTCTCTCTGCCTCTCTCTCACCCTCTCTGCCTCTCTCTCTCTCTCTCTCTCTCTCTCTCTCTCTCTTTCTCGCAGGCCTCAATTGCTACTTTCGCTCGATTTTTCCCGTAGGCCGCACGCTGCTGCTGCTGCTGCTTTGGCTGCTGCTCGCTTCCATCCACGTTGGCCCTTTGCCGTCGCCGTCACGATCCAGCGCTCCATTCCTCCTTTCCACGCTCTTCCGCCTCCATCAGCCCCACATCCATCTCTTCTCCTCCTCCCTCCCATCTTCCTCCGACGCCCACAGCCTCAACCTAGCGCCTTTTCCTTTCCCGCACTACCGTCCCCTGGTCCGTCCGCCGCACCCTCCCCAGTCCATCTTTGCTGACGTCGAGCCACCTCTGCACCCCCCTCTTCGCCCGCTACCGTCATTATCCTCTCCCTCCATTGACACGGACCTCCGTCAACAACCTCACAATCGCCGTCGACGCCAACTCCAACCGTCGAAGCACTCAGTATCCCTGCGTCTGCTATGCGCTAGGCTGCAACAAACCCTCCTCACTCGCAACCCACCCTTCCCACAGAGCCGATCCCCTCTCCTTTCCTTCTCACTCGCGCCACCTCCTCCGCCGATTCTTCTTTGTCGATCCGCATCGCCTGCCAGCTTCGAGAACCGAAGCCTCCTCTCCACGGCACATTTGCACCTTCTCCGCTCCTTTTGCACTCGATACCGCGGACAGTTTCGGCTCCCTTTGCAGCCCCGTCTGCCGCAGCTTCCAACGCCTGTCTCCCCTACCCTCGTTGCCATCTCCAAGGCCAGTCCTCCTTGACTTCTCCCGCCGCGCTGCCTGTGCGGGCTACAACTTCGCTCACCTCTAGCTCGAGCGATCCCGTCAGAGTAGCCAGACGGTCACGACCCATTTTACTGGGCCCCGACCGACCCGACCAGCGCGACCTCTTGCTCGACCGTCCTCGACCGTCGCTCGTTGGCGAATCACCGTCGCTCGTCGTCGATCCAAGGCCCGCAGCTTTGCTCTCGCCCAACCTGACCCATCCCGCCCGAATCCGGCCCCTTTTGCAGTCCCTCCGTCACTGTTCAAAGATCTGTCACCCATCGCCGGTTTCTGGATCGCAAAGACAGAGGCCTTTGGTTTGCCCAAACCCGAGACAGCTTGCAATCTCAGGTGCGACAGCTGAACCTTCGGCAGTTTTTGCCCTTTCCAGAGCCCCTTGCCGGCGTTCACGAAGAACGGGCACGCCTGCTTTGTAGCTCTTGGCGTGGCATCCGAGCAACCCGGTAGCTCCTTTTCGTCTCGCCGCACATCCAGCCTTGCCACTTTAATGATTGCTCAGGTGAGTCTCGCCCGCCGTGTCGGTCTTTCTTCCAAGGTCGGCAGGAGGGAATAGCCCGACCGGAGCAAGGCAGTGTACCAAAACCCTACCGAAGACCGCGACCTTGGAAGCCTCCAAGAGGCAGTCGAGCCCTACTTGGCGATGCGTGCTTGTTTTTGCTCTTGGCAGATCCCTTGGCGGCGAGGGGCAACGAATGCTAACGCAAATCGTGAAACGGCCGTTTTCCGTGTTTGCTTTCTCACCTCCCCTTTTTTCCTTCCTTTCCCCCCTTCCTTTACCCTGACGTACTGGCTGATCGACTTCCCGAACCGAACCCGCAGAGGCCCTCGCCCAACATGTCCGGTCCCTCTCTTTTCACGCAGATCTCGTCCTTCTTTGGCGGCGGCCCAAAGCAAAACCCGTACAGCGCGCAGAGGAAGTCGACTTTTGGCAACGGGCTGCCCTCGGCCTCGAGGCGCGGACCGCCGTCTTCGCTCAACACCAACGCCTGGTCGCTGCCCTACAGCAGCGCCTACGGGCAGGAGTCGCCCACGGTGCATTCGCCGAGCTCGAGCCAGTATCCGCCTGCCCGCTCGGCGTCGCCCTACGGCACCGAACCGGCCAGCTCGTCGTTTTCGACGGCCTCGGTCGGCGACTTCACCAACCTGCATCCCTCCGCCTCGTCGTCCACGCTGGTGCCTCCGTCTGTTGGCCATGTCCGAGGTGGACCGCCGACGACCTCGGCGCGCTCGGCCACCGGCGTCAACATCCCCTCCACCGCCTATCCCCCGCTGCGCCACACCTGGAACCGGATCCGCGACTGGTGCGACAGCCACTACGAGGAGATCGCCGACACCCTCAACTGGCCCTGTACCGAGGAGGCACTTGACGAGCTCGAGATGACGGTCGGCTTCGCGCTGCCGTCGGCGGTGCGCGAGTCCTACCTCTGCTACGATGGGCAGGAGCTCGAGTCGAGCCAGTCGTGCCAGGACGGCCTCTTTTTCGGGCTACCGCTGCTGAGCCTGGACCAGGTCGCCGAGGAGTGGCGGTTCTGGCGCGCGGTCGACGAGGATCCCGAGACGGGCGCCAACCCGCACGTCAAGGCCCAGATGTCGAGCTGCCCGCACAAGTGGGTCCGCGCCGAGTACTCGTGCCGCGGCTGGATTCCGCTCATCACCGATCGGGCGGGCAACTACATCGGCGTCGACCTTACGCCGCATCCTTCGGGTGGGGGCGCCCCGGGCCAGGTCATCATCTTTGGACGCGACTTTGACACCAAGGTCGTCGTTTGGCGCGGCGAGGGCGAAGGCGGCTGGGGACGCTTCCTGCAGAGCTTTGCCGAGGAGCTCGAGAGCGGCGAAATCTGGAGCCTCGAGGAGCCGTCCTCGAGCAGCGACGACGAGGAGGACGCGATCGGCTACGAGAGCTACTTTGCCGGCGGCGGTGCCGGCGCGACCCGTGGCGGTGGAGATCGGTCCGGCGAAGGGGCCGCTGGGTTCCGGCTGGTCGGCGAGTACAAGGCCTGGCCGGTGCTCGAGGCGTGGTCGGACAAGTCGATCAAGCACTGGGAGGCGGTGGGTCTGGCACCCGGCAAATCGCTGCAGGGACACCTCGGCCAGCGGGGCGGCGACGACTCGATGCCCAGCCTTCGCATGGTCAATGAGAACGGCGAGTCGCTCGACGCCGAAGGCAGCAACCGATCGCGCCGCGGAAGCTCGGTGATGCACGCCGACGACGAGGCGGTCATCCTTCCGTCGCATCCGCTAGAGAACGCCGGCTCGGCGCTCGACACGAGCGATTCCAGTTCGGCACAGATCCTGTCACCGCGGACCCTGACCAGCGCCGGCCAGGAGCCCATCACGATTGACACCAGCGGCGCCCTAAGCGGCTCCGGCAGCGGCGGAACGCTGACGCCGACCCGCAGTAGCCGCCACGTCAGCAACATGCTCTCGCCGCCCCTGCCTGAGACCAAGGCGTCAAGGAAGCAAAAGCAGCGGGAAGAAGGATGGGGATCGCCGCAGATTGGCCTGCCGCAGCGGCGCCCCGTGCGGCCGCCGCCCGCGCCGGCGCAGCCGCTCGACCTGCCCACCATCGACGACGTCAAGGCCATCCACGCCGCGGCGCTGGCGAGCGACGGCCGATCGCACAGCATCCAGTTTGAGAGCGCGCTAGCGGGCGCCACGTCGTACGCGAGTTCGGGCTACCGCGGCTCGGGGCGTGCGCCCATGGCACAGCGGGTGGACTCGCTCGAGATGGACATGCGCAGCAGCACCGAGCGCGCCGCCGGGAGCGCCGCCGTAGGGGCAACGGGGGCGGGCCTAGAGGGAGGGCACGTAGGCGGCGGCGCGCGCGGCCGCAGCCGGGGCCAGGGCAACGACTCGAGCGCCGAGGACTCGAACTCGACGTTTTCGTCGGGGCTCAACGACGATCCGCTGCGCGTCGGCGTCAGCATGGGCAGCATCGCCGAACGGCGGCAGTCGAGCTCGACGGCGGCCACGAGCCCGCGGATGTCGGTCGAGCAGTGGGAGCCGCTGGCGGTCAATATCGGCACCTCGGACAGCCTGGCGGATCCGACGGCGGCCGAAGCGATCAAGGGGCTGAGCCTGCAGTCGCCGGACGAGGTGCCGGCGCTGATCGGCACGCAGTCGCTGCCGGGATCGCCGGTCAAGGCGTCGTATGGTAGCGCGACGAGCGGCGTCCCGGCGCCGTCGCGCTTGGATCCGGCGATTAGCGGTGCGTCGGAGGTGCACGGGGCCAAGGGCGCCACCCCGACTCTGAGCGCCTAGACGCTGGTGCGATTCGCCGGCGCAGCTCGGTCCGCCGCGAAGCGCACGCCTTTCTTCGTGTTGTGTGTGTGGTTTTTTTCCCCTTGTTTTCATCCCGGGCTTGCCGCTTTAATTTGTGTACATCGGATAGGCCCGTCGCTATCGGGCGTGGCGTGCAAGGCAAGGCGCGGAAGGGGGAGGGGAAGTGGACGATACGGGGGAAAGAGGGAAGGTAGCGACGAGGCCAGGATTGTCAGGCGACGGGCAAAGACAGTTGTTAAGATTGCAAACCCCCGATTAGAGAGACTCTACCGCTCGTTGTTGTTGTTTTTGATGTTGTTGTCCCCTTTTCGCTTTTCCGCCCTCTTTGAGCCCTGGTGTTTTTCTTGTTGTTTTTCCCTTTTTCCTTTTTTTTTTTTTTTTTTTTTTTTTGTAGTTTTTGTTTTTCTACTGCCGGGTTGGTTGTGAGGCGCGCGGGGCGCAACTCGAGAGCGCACGGCTTTGTTCCAAGTCGCTAGCGACGGTGGTCGGTCGATGCCTATCGAAGGAAGGGTTTTTTTTTTCTTCCTTGATTTTACTTCTGGTGGTTGTGTTGGTCCAAGCCGCTCCCTTCTCTGTCGTGTCCCATCGGTGCAGCTCCGCAGAGCGGGGGTCTTAATGGCAGTTGTGTGTTTTTTTTTTTTTTTTTTTTTTTTTTTTTTTGATTGTTTGGGGGGGTGTTGATGAAACCCCACAAAATACCAACAAAGGGGTTAAAATATTTTTTTTTTTTTTTACGATTAAATT
>JALNIF010003797.1:0-12895 GCA_026284005.1 Thecaphora frezii | reverse complement strand
AAAAAAAAAAAAAAAAAAGTACGCCCCGCCGCCGGCGTAAAGTGCGTCTCGGAGATTTTTCCACAGTCGCTGTCTTTCTCTTACCCTTCGACCATTTGAGAGGCTGGTACGTCGTTACAAGCACAAAGACAAGGAGCTCGGTGGAGTTCTGGTGACTGCACACTGGTGTGTGTGCCCCTGGGCCTTCTCGCCCTGGGCTAGAGATGCTGATCTGGTTTTAGTGGAGCTTTTCCGAGGCTTGTTCCCTCGCTCGCCAAGTATCCCAACGAGGGTGGGAGACGGAATGACGCTTTTCCCTTGAAATTCAGGAGCCATTTTGGCGTCTCGCAGAACCGTTTCATGGAATGGCGGATTTTTTTTTTTTTTTTTTTAAAAAAAGGAATTAAACTCTCCGGACATGCGGTGAGTAGGCGAGGTCTTGGCAACCGCGGGCGGCGGTGCTGAACGACGCCCGTTTTCCATGATAAAGGGAAAGAACGTTAAGCACAAGCTTTGGGGAAAACTTTGATCCAAAACCCTACCACCTTGGTCCAGGGCTCGAGGTGCACGGTGAACCGCCACCAACTGCCTGGGAAAGAGTCGCTGGGAAGCAGAGGGTGGTCGGCGATTTACCGCAGCGTAACAGCACCAAGCGGGCTCGGATGGCGCTTGTCCGTAACTCAAAGGTTGGTTGCAGCCGCAGCTGGAGGCGATGGCCGCGACGGAAGCTCGGGTCGGCGGCCGGTCGGTTTGCGGCACCGTCGGTCTCGCCTCTGCGCAACGCAAAGCTCTGGGAACAAAACGTGCGCTAAGCCCTCCGATAGCGTTAGCAAGAGATAGCGTTCGAGGCTCACAGGGTTTTTCACATGAAAGGATAGTTTACCGCAACTCAGTACCCTGGCGGAAGCTTCGAGGTGTGAGCATATCAAGCCATAATAGGGGAGCGGGTGCTGATACGTAGAAAGGAGGATGTGGGGACGCCAAGATCAAGCCATCTCAGAGCTTATGGTTCGGATGTCGGGTCCGGACGCTAGGGCTGGTTGCGTGATCATGATGCAGAGACGCTCGTCGCTGTCCCGCCTTGGGAGCTGCTCAGAAGTGGGTTGCACACCTTCATCTAACATGCGTCAGCCTCCGTGTCGAGCGAAATGAGGGAGGGTGCAACAGGTCGGAGGCGGAGACCGAGGTTGTCGTATGAGACGGTACATTCATAAGCTCTTTAGGGCGGAAGACAAAGCCAAACGTTGCAGCCAAGAACGAAGGTGGGTTGCCTGGTCATGTCTGCGCACGCACATCACAAAAGTGCCGTCCGTCGATCTCCAACACCGCCTCGCCCCTTTCCCCTCTCTTTCCTTTAGTTTTTATTCGCCGGTGCGTGTGTGTTTCATCGCTGTCATCATCATAACTGCGCAGACCCGAGGTGTGGGTTTCCATGCCAAGAGCGAGTGAAGAACCAGCCGATATCATCAAGGTTTGCAGGACCAGGAAGCTAGCCCGCAGCGGTAAAGTGATTCTGGGTCAGAAGATGCTATGCTCCACGGCCTCCTCTTCCCTCGCCCTCGTTTTGCCATCTTCTGGAGCAGCGAGAGAGTGCAGGTTGGCGCTGATAAATCACGCAAACAGCATCGAGGTGTACGCAACGATATGGGCGTGGGCCGCCATTCTAGCTCGGTAGCAAGGCCGGTCGTTACCCTCGAAGCTTGAGCCTAAAATATCCTGTGTGTCCGCAACGACGACGCATGCCAAGCCGCAAAGCGGTGCGGGGGTTGCGTCTGCTTATCGTATCATGCAACCACTCATGCTGGTGTGGGTGCACGTTGGTCGCCAGCTGTAAGGCTAAGATGGTATTTGTGATTTGCGTGCATGCATCTGCAGATGCCTTGGTCTAGAAAAAAATAGACATCCACGAGTAGTAGGTCGTGGTTATACATAGAAACACAGATGTTTCTAGGCCACTATCTAGAGTGCTCCTAGCTAGGCATGGGCCTCTATCACTGTGCTCCCCATTTAGAAGCGGATGGCAGTGGGAGAGGAGCAGTCTCTCGCCCTGTCCTTCCCCCTTGGCCTTTTCCATGACCAAGCAAGCAAGCACCGTCAGAGCCTCTCCCCTGTGAATCCAAGAAAAAAAGGTGCGCGGATCGAAGCAAGGTTTCCCCCCGATCCGCCCTTGTTTTTGCGTAGCGTCGTTGAGGCTGGCGGGCCCATTGCGTCGGTGTGAATTGGCGACAGCAGGAAAAATCAAGCTGCGCCCGCAAGCCCCGAAGCTCGCGACGGCGTCTTTGATGAAGCTTGGCTCTCGGATCTTTGCCGTTTCCAGAAGTGGGACGCACACACCCACACCCGCACACACGCACACGTATGCATACGCACTCGCGTACGCATGCAAAGCATGGTGCACGAGAACGAGATTAGAGGGTGGTGCGGACCAAGGTTGCATTCACATTCCCACCCCTCGCAAGCTAAGCTTGATACGGGAGCGTTCTTTTCGTGGTGACAGGCAGGAGCCAGGACCGGTCAAAAACGACGATGGATATGAGTTGGACGCAGACGTGGACCCGAGATGCAAGCGAGGGATACCGAGGTAGGGTCGGGTCGCAGTTGTGGACTCGACGGTGGTGCAAGGCTAGTAGCGAGCCAAGGGCGTCTATCGAGAACCAAGGGGGGAAGATGATGTAACTACGTGCTTTTCGAGGCTGGCTTATCAGTACGTAGCCGCAAAGCCTGCGTTTTGTATTGCGACGGGATGAGGGTAGGATGAACAGCGAACGAATTCGTATGGACCGAGGCGAAGGTGGCAAGGGCGGTTTAAGTGGGAAAACGGAAATTGGGCTGCAGGGCGTGCAGCTGTCACGGATCTAAGGTTTTTTTCGGTTGCGCCTGGTTTGTAGGCTTTCCCACTGGTACGCTGGTTTGATCGATCTATTTGTGCGTCGGGTTTTTCGGGAGGAGGCAGGTGGATCTGGCTGAAAATCAAAAGAATAGATGCGTGATGTTACGACACGGAGCGAGCGACGCTAAGTGTATAACCACAAAGCCGCGCGCCCGCTTGGCGTGCACCTTGTGGACGAGATGCTTTCTTGGATGCTCCTCTGCCTCGCCTCGCTCTACATGTGCTGGCGGCGTTGGGTCTCGGCAGTGCTCCGCCGCCGCCGCCGCCTGGCCGGCCGCCCACCCGCCCGCGCCATCGGCCAACTGTGCGTGTCCGATAAGCTTGGCTGCGTACTTGAGTGTGATTGCCAAGCCTACGCAAACGCTCAGCCAGACAGGCGACCCACACGCACCACCCACCCACCATCGATGCTTTCCCACGTCGTCCTTTCCCACACGCCCAGCAGAGGCGACGGGGCGATGGGCGAAGGAACGAACGAGCAAAGGAGCGAACGAGCGAACGAGGCGAGGCATCGGTGAGCACGCCACCTCATCGCCACGAGATCTCATCGCACACACTGACACGTTGCGCTGCTCTCGTGTCTGCCGTTGGCTGTCGGTGGCGCTGCATTGTTTGCCTTTGAAGCTTTCCGTCTCATCTCGTCTGGCTCGCGTCAAAACGCCGAATCAAACCACCGCTCTGACTCGCCGGAGGGGGAATCAACCAAGGCTTGGCATCAGCCCCGATGTGCGCCTCCCATCACCTTGGCCATCCTCTCCCTCCCACTCTCTTGGCTCCTTGCAACTGGGCTGATACAAGCACAAACCCGCACATCGCCCTGCCACCTGCCGCCGGATGCCCTTAGTCCCCGGACCTATTGGGCCCACTGCATCTCCGCACTAGTCTCAACCCGCCGCACCCCTCCCCCTGCCCCACTCTCCCCACTCTCCGACGCCAAGATGGTATATCTAGGGCCGGCCAAAGATTCCGCGCCTACTCCATGTACGTATTCCTGGCGCCCGTCCCACTGCGCCTCGCCCTCGCCCTTCCATCCCTTCCATCCCTTCCATCCCTTCCATCCCTAGCGCTGACCTGTCTCCACCCCTGCATTCGCCGGTCCACTTCGCTTGGCCCTCCTTCCTTTTGGCCTCTCATCCCCGCCTAGGACACTTGGCTCCCTCTCTTTGCCTCCTTGGCGCGTGCACCTCGCCCTCGCTCCAGATTCCTCTGGCAGGCGAGCAAAATCGGCAAAGCCAACCACCACAAGTTCCACCATTCCGTGTGCTGACCGTCGTTCCTCGTTAATCCTCACCTTGCACCATCCACACCACCTACCCCCACCGACAACAGCACCACTGTTGCCGCGGCCACCGAAACCGGCCACCGACCTCTACGTCGGCCCATACACACTCCTTTATTCCAGCTTCCGCACAAGCTTTTCCCTCTTTTCCTTGGCGCGTCTCCCACCCCCTGGGAGACGTAGCACGGCGCACCATGGCGTCGAATTTCCGCAATGACCGCCTGGCGCACTTTACGCTGGCATGGTACACGTTCCCGATGTCGACGGGTGGCTTAGCGCTGGTGCTCATGAACAACTCGATGGACCTCGTCGAGCTCCGCTACATGGGCCGCATCCTCTACTACTGCAACGTCGTTCTCGTCTTTGCCGTCACGGCGATGCAGGTCGCCCGCTTCACCCTCAGCCCCGCCAGCGTCATGGGCGTCCTCCGGCATCCGCTCGAGAGCGTCTTTGTCGGGCCGCTGCTCCTCGCCTACGCTACCCTGATCAACGGAGCCTCGACCATCGCCGGCAGGGATGCGAGCGTCGGCGTCCAGACCATGCTGAGGGTCTTTTTCTGGACCTACACCACCGTCTCGTTGCTGCAGAGCTTTGTGTCATACGCGATCCTGTGGAATGGTGAGTCGCGCCGGCTATGTCTTGTTGCTTTGCGGGAAAGAAGTGGTTGCTGACGTTGCCATTCGTCTGGGTCGTTGGGTTTGGCCGAATGCAGAGGGAAAGCAGAAGCTCGGCGCGCTGATGCCTGGGTGGGTGCTGCCCATCTTTCCATCGATGCTCGTCGGCACCGTTGCCAACGCCGTCATCCCCACGCAACCGGCGGAGCGTGCCTACGAGATTGCCATCGGTATGTCTGCGCAAACGTTCCTCCTCTCGCCTCGGATGCGCGACAGCCTTGCTTACCCTTTCCTCTTGACCCCCTTCTACCATCCCCCGTCCAATATTGCAGCGGGATGCACCTTTCAAGGCCTCGGCTTCGCGTTCAGCTGCTTCATGTACGCGCTCCTCTTTTTGCGCCTCATGACGCACGGCCTACCGCACGTCAACCACCGGCCTGGACTGTTTATGTGCGCCGGCCCGCCATCGTTCACCATCCTGGCGCTGCTCGGGATGGCGCAGGAATCGTCGCGCTTCTTGCCCGCCAACGGGGTGCTGGGGATGGAGCCCGAGCAGGTCACGTCGATCCTCGTCGTCCTCGCCACCATCGTCTCGATCATGCTGTGGCTGCTGGCGGCGTGGTGGTTCTGCTTCGCACTGGTGTCTATCGTGTTGGGCATCGTGCAGCACCCGACGCACATGACGTTTGTGCTGGCATGGTGGGCATTCATCTTCCCCAACGTCGGCTTCACCATTGCGACCAAGGTGCTGGGCGAGGTGCTCGACGTCAAGGCCATCGTCGACGTGGCCACGACGCTGACGGTGTTTTTGATGGTGGCCTGGCCGACGGTGGCGTGCTTCATGCTGGAGGGCGTGCTGGCGCGGAGGATCATGTGGTTCGGAAAGGACGAGGACCGTGACCTCGACGAGCCGCACCACGCGCCGGCGCCGCCCGCCGAACAAGCCCACCAACCTCACGCGCCTCACGAGGAAGACGAAAAGGCGCTGCGAGAGGTGTCGACGCACGGCGAAAAGGGTGGGCACTTCTACCCGCCGTCGCCGCCGATGGACCATGAGGGCTACGCGAAACGGCACTACCGCTGGTCGGACCACCACAATTACCAACAGCAGCCCAAGCATGCGTACCATCGCCAGCACCGAGAAGCGGAGTACGAGGGCTACGCGACGTATAGCGAGCGGCAGGCCAAGTGGTACCGAGACGGTACGGCGGGGTCGGGAGAGGATACAGCCGTTCCCTCGCCCCTGGCCAGCCCGAATCTCAAGGCAGAAAACCAAGGAGCGTGGAAAAGGTACTACGAAGTGTCGCTGGCGACGCCGACGCAGTCGCATTCGCACCTCTCAACGTTGCGGTAGAGGGCTGCCCCTCGCGTTTTCTCCTTCCCTCCGCAAAATAGATTTTCAGTCGGCCCACTCCCCCCCTTTGCACTAAAGGCGAGGCGGTGAAGAGCCCTAGTAGATGTAGATAACCTTTCCCTTCCCTCTACCCATTTTGCCACATTCTTTTTTCGCTAGACATCCTCATTCTCACTGTCATTGTCGTTTGCACTCTCACCTGTCGTTGCCCTCTCGTTCGCAGTCGCACTCTCGTTCCGTTCTTGCTCTTGGAGTCAGGAACTCACCGGCCACCATCTTGGCCGAAAGCATACGCATTCGTCGAAGCGCTTGCAATCGCAGCGTAGCATACTTTTCCTCGCTGTTTCGGGCTCGATCGTCATTTGTATCTGTACAGTTTTGCATTTCATTGCTGTTGCTCCTTTTTAGACTTGTGAAAGAGAGAGGGAGAGGAAGCCTGTGTGGGATAAGGAGAGGGGGTGAGGGAGGGGTAGGGTGTGTAGTGTGGGTATGGCGTGTGGGGGTGTGGGTTTGTATCACGCGAAGGTGCACATTGTGGGACGGGCTTACCCTTACCTTTTTATTTTATTTTATTTTATATTTATTTTATTATTATTATTATTTTTTTTTTTTATTTTATTTTTGTTTTTATTTTCTTTTCTCTTTGGTGCAGGCTTGTTTTTGCAACGGTGGGTTTGGTACAGAACCGCAGCAGGGTAAGGAGTTTGCGAAGGAGCTAAGTGGCCAGCCTGCACACTTCGGAGTTTAGGGCGGATGCTGGAGACAGTCACGTATGTAGGTTGGGTCGGATAGGGTGGGGTATGGAGGTCATGTAGAGCCTGTCTGTCTCTGCGTCTGCGTTTGGGGTTTGTGTTTGTGGTTGTGGTTGTGCGCAAAATGGTCGGGCTTGTTTTAACAAACCCCTTCGCTCCCCTCTTTGCAAGGGGGATCCTAGGAGTTGCGGCGAGGACCAGCTAGTGCTCAGCCTCGCCAAGCACCGAGCGCAGTCTCATACAAACTGAATAAGGACACCGTAATTGTCCTTCTCTAGATGGGGACCCACCTACCCTTGGCTAGCGCCGTAGCGGAGCTGCTGTTCGACCTTCCGTAGCCAGCCCTCGGCCGGGTCACGGTGCGAGTGGTGTTGCTCAAGACTCTGAACGAGAAAACGGGGAAGGAGGGGCAAAGCTACACGGCCGATAAGTTCCCGTTCCTTACTGGGAAAGAGCCGTGCGATAGACGTTAGCGGCCCGCCTTCGCCATGTCTGCTCAAGTGGCGATAATGGTGGTGGTGTAAGGGTCATACCTTGCTTCTTGCGTCTTTGCCTGGGAAAACTGGTTCGGACAAGAATGCGATTGTGCTTTTTTGTCCCACTTGGATACGAACGAGGGGGAACAAAAAGCGAGAGCGAGGGTGGGTCGGTGCTGTTCGAGATTTCCTTCCGTCCTTACATGGTGCCTTAATACCCCGCCCCAGCTTGCTAGTGGAAGCCGGGTGCTTCACCACGACCTTGCGGCGGCTTGGCTGTCTGGTTGGATACAGGCGCTACAAAGCTGGCTTGGTCTGGGGGCGGTGCACACCTAGCCCGCGTTGCACTGCCAATAGAGGAAAGAGTGGGAGGACGGGGTGAAAAGAGGAACCGCGGCGCCGGTGTGACCCTTGATACGCAATGGGATGGGCACCATATTTTCGAGGGGCCTTGATGATGACTCACAGAAGGAGGCCCGAGCTGTTTCCGCAAAGGGGTCCATTTGGATGACGGCACCATCAACGGAACGCGAGATGAGCAGGAAGCTATCGTGGCGTTCCTGGCATGAACGCTACCATTGGCATTATTGTCATTGGTAGGTTCACACGGCGGCGCCTCGCCTCCGCTGTCAGGCGCGGTACAAATACCGGCCGGCGAGTGGGGCAATCCACCTTTCGCCTCGCTATCTTCTTCTAATTTAGGACTTTTGCTCTCGCGGTAAACGCCGTGAACCCTGGTACGGCTGATTTGAAGGCAACGTGGGTCGGTCGGACCTCGTCACACGAGCAGCCCAGGCTAGCGATGCATGGAATAGTCCGGCTAGAACAACGCCTTGGCCGACCGAGGCTCGAATGTCAAGTTCAATATGCGGGACAAGGGAAGATGCCGAGGGGGCCTGCGCATCCGTATGGTTGGCTGGCCGTTGGCGCCACAAAGCCGCTCTGTCGGTGCCGGCGGGCACCAGGACGGCTTCGCCTTGGGCCACTTCGATCTGAAGCGTCCGATGTCGTCGGTGCAACGAAAAACTGCGCAGCACATTCGCTCGCCCACTCCTCAGCCTCGTAGTTCCGCCCTGAAACGCCGCTATGCGGGATAGGCTGGAAGAGAATGGCCGTCGCCGGCAAATAGGCATCGAGTGCGCATCTATGCTCGAGGGCTGCGCTTTTTGCTCGTTGTGTTGCGGAGGCTGCTGCAGCGTTGGAAAGCCGGGACAATGGTGGTCCTCCCCTTTTTCAGCAAGCAGACAAAAGCAAATTCAGCGCAACGCCAACCCCCCCTTTCCTCCTCCTTCTTCTTCCTTGTCGCGCACCGAAATCCTGGTGGTTGCATCAGCTGCCCCTCCGCTTACCGGTGGGTGTCTGACCCCTCCCCTGACTATCTGGTCGGCGATGCTCCATCGCGGCGTAAAGTGGTGCCGGCCCCGCCGGTGTCCGAGCGTGTTGGAAACGGAGGTTGCCGTCGTAGCACCGAGCAGGGAGAGAAGGAAGTACAAGGCTAAGATCAGCCGGCAGAGGCACTTGGAGGAGTTCAAAGGCGAACGCTCACGCTGGGATAGGCAGCCCTTTGACAACCTGTTGGCAATCTCCCCTGATGCGACTTGTTGCGTCGGCGGCTCCGAGGCGGCTCCGCCAATTGAAATCAGCTTGCCAGCTAGCGTCGAGCAGCCAGCGCCCGCACCACCCATCGTTGGGTATACTCGCCATCGGTGCAGGACGGGCGGCGCCTCGGAAAGAAGAGGACCGGATTCGAAGACGACAATTAAATACCGGAGGCGAGCTGAGACGGTGGATCCGACTGCGAGCCTGGATAGCATCAGTTGGACCTAGACCGAACGGTGGCGTCTGGGCGGAGCGGGCCCACTGTCGGGTGGCAAAAGGCGCGAGGAGGAGAGTGGCGCGCGGTGGATGGGATAGGGTGGTGCGCATAGCGCGCCTATAAGTTACTCGAACGTAAACGCCGACGTGGCCCATGTGACCTCGGGTGCCCCTGCAGCGCTGCGCTGGCAGCAAGCGCGTCCAGCCGTCGGCGGCAGGCAAAGGAAGCTGACGTCTCCAGGAACCGCACAGGACAAGCAGTCAGGCAGGCAGGCAGGCAGGCAGGCAGGCAGGCAGGCAGCAAACAAATCACACTGCAGGCAACCGAGCAACAGGCAACCGTGCAGGCCGACCAGGCCAAGCAGGCCGAGCAGGCCGAGCAGGCCAAGCAGAAGCGCAACCAAGCAACCAAGCAAAGCGCAGCCGATGGGGTCGGAAGATGCCTGCGCCCAGCCACACCGGATGAGCCGTAGCACAGTAGACGCCAGCTCCCCGTCCTCGCGCCTGGTTTGCCAAACTGGTCGCGAAGACTAACTTAGGTGTTGGTGGGTGGGTGAGCAGGAGTGCGTTTGGTTGCCCGCTTCCTCCACCTGGCCCCGGTGCGTGGGTAGTCGCAGCCGCAACCCGCAACCCGCAACCAAAAGGCGACAAGCACGCGCAGCCAGGGCAACCTTACTTCACATTCGTCAAGCACCGCAACCACCCCACCTGCTTTTTGCCACTGCCCCATTTTTATTTTTGTTTTTACTTTTTCTTCCGTTCTCGTTAATAAGAATAAGGATAAGAATAAGAATAAGGATAACAAAAAAATAATAAAGCCCTGGCGCTCAACCCTCTTTTTTTTTCGGAAGCTTGCCGACAATAGGCAGCCCCTCGGATTAAGGCGGTTGGTTGTATACATTAGTTCGCGTTGTGTCTCTCCAGTTTTGTAGTTGGCTCGCCTTTCCGAGCTTTTCCTGGCATGCTGCTGCGGTGTCGAAGCGGTGTCGAAGACATGACCGCGTTGTAGTGGTACTCGTTCTACGCTGAAACCCCCTTTCACTACTTGTTTGCTCGGGCCAAGCTGTTGCCCGCATGATGCGCTGCACTATTATTGCTCACAATAAGCGTCCATCCCAATATTTGCAAAGATTCGTGACGGCTTCCGCTATTGTAGCGCTGCCCGCGTTTTTTGAATTCCGTAGGCGCAGAAGCAGACACAACCACGACAAAGGGCCCAGCAGTACCCGGCCAGAAGCCCCCTTTCTCCTGACCTTTTGACATCTTATTACGATTCCAGTAGGCAGCGCGCAGGATCAGCTCTCCCCTTCTCCTCTCCCAATTGCTCTGCCTCGTCTGTCCCTGTGTCTCTCGCCCTATTGCTATACAGCTGTATACATGATGCTTACTGGAGAAAAGGGAAAAAAGGACAAATGTGGTTCTCCGCCCGATGGGGCTTCGCCATGTCGACTCGAAGGCCAACTTGCTCACCCGCCAGCTGCAACCGACGCTCTGGCCGTCTGTCTACAGAGCACTCTCGATTGGGCAACCCTTGCGGTCCAGCCGAGTCCGCAATACCGCGCCGCCCTCGGCCTCGTCGCTGCATCCGTCCTATTTAGGTTATTCACCACCGATGCAGTCTCTTGACAGCACGCCGCGGGTCGATTTCGCCTGCGCAAACGGGAGTGCAGGGGTACTCGCACGAACCTTACACCACCTACCACCTACATTAAGATGCAGTCTCCAAGCAATAAAGCACAATATACGCAACAATTTAATGTTTCTCAGTCGACGTTCATGCTGAGGCGGTTCGGCACCTCTGCACCCTCCCTCTTTCTCCTGTTCTGCTGCTGCTTCTTCCTTCTTTTATTCTCCTGACCCTGGACGACGGCGTAAGCAACGGACCTCTGAAGAGCAGCTTTGGTCTTGGCCAAGAAAGCATGCGAGGCTGGCGGCGCCATCTCATCGTTGGCGTGTACATTGGGACCATATTGCTTGTATTCATTTGTTGATATGGCTGCTGGTCATTTCGCGCAGGCGTTTGTCGGGGCTGACCCGACGGTGCTGGGTAGGCATTGAGCGTCGAACAGCGTTCATTTCCTATTTCAGATAAACCTAGCTAAAATAAAGAACAAAATCATTTAAAAAACGACGGAGGGAGGGTGTGTCTGGGCGCGGTGGCAAGCGGAAAAGCGCCAAAGCGGGGCTACCAAATATATTAAATACATTTGTTTTGTTTTCACTAAACTGGCTTGTGAATGTTTGCTGCTCTTCGTGCTTTGCCTTGGTGACCAACAAAGCTTAGGCGCTAGCTAGAGGAAGCGTTGACTATCACGGTGTGCGCCCTCGTCTGCAGCCCCACCCAACCCCGGCCTTCTTCCTTTGAGCTCCGCGAGCGGTTTTATGCAGCTGCTTCTTCCATGTGCAGAGCATCGCAGCTCATCTTATATGGCCCTGCGATTAATATACAGTAGTACACACACCCACTCGTACTTAGGCCTGTTTTTTAATATGATATTCATTCCTCTCGCATCCATGTAACAGATACAGTCATATACCTCTCTTAGTCATTAATAGGTTAGTAGGCTCGTGCGCATTGTTGTTGTTGTTTTAATTACAAGTAATGCTTCTTTTCCCTCGATGCAGAATAGCCCATATACATGCGGATGTGTGTGCATTAATTACATACATGGCGATTTTCTCGAATGTATTCGTCTCATTTCATCCCCGCCGGCCCATGATCCGTGGGCCTCGTTGCCATGGGTCGCCACTTATACCTCGCGACTACCCTTTCCTAGCTAGCTCCAGAGCAATATACAACCAGCAAGGTGCGCTGCTGCTCCAGCTTGGGCAGCTTCGATCGCTTCCCATGCAGCTACGTACGTACGTTGATCGACCGGCTCGCAAGTAGCGGCAATGAGCTGATCCTGTTTCAGTAGTCCAACCAAACCCTTGCTGTCGATCCGCGGACGACCTCCAACATTAAATGCATGGCCAGCCAGAGCGAGGCATAGGCCATGCCTGCACCTGGACTTGTGGTGGGTGCAAAGGGATGCACGAGCCGCTTTGCCGCACATCAGAGAATCAGCCCCCCTCTTTAAATGCAGCCGAGATCCTCGACGCCTTTCTACGGCGCCCGCCGCTGCAGCCGTCAGGTCGGCAGGGCACACAGCCCTTCCCGATTTGCCGTAAACGTCGAGCCACGGCAAACGCGTCGGATGTTAGCCACCGCCGCCGCCTGCCACTAAGCCGAACCTATTCAGAATCTTAATCCAAAGGGCGTGCCGCACCCAACTAACAGCCTACACGCCGCCTCTGCTTATCTGTGCGACGTTGGTAAATGGGTTTTTATTTCATCACATCGAATCGCAATTCTCCAAGGCTCTATCGACTTTTTCCTCCGCCAACTGCTCTCTCAACCCCCACCACTATATCGAGAGCGGCCTTAGGCTGCAACGGCCCAGCAGCCTTCCTTGGCAACGTCGAATCGACCGACCATGCTCCCAACCCTGGAACTTGGCGCTAGCAGCATCGTCGTCGGCGGCGAGCGCCCAGCGCCCAACCTAGACTAATTGTTATTCGTTTTCGCTCCTCCATTTCTTTCGGATGTTGTTTCCCTCGCTTTGCCGTGTTTTTTTTTTTTATTTTATTAAAAAAAATAAAAAAAAAAAAAAAAAAAAAAAAAAAAAATAAAAAAAAAAAAACAAAAAAAAAAAAAAAATTAAATATAAAAATAATAAAAATATATAAAAAAAAA
>JALNIF010003789.1:0-12062 GCA_026284005.1 Thecaphora frezii | reverse complement strand
GAGCTTGATGGTTGAGCTCCAAAAAAAGAGCCCATGTCGGAGCTGCGAAAGGTCACTACTAGTGCTAGATGTAGAAGGTGAGGCAGACAGGGTCCGGTGGTGGAAGCGATCAGGGGCAGCCGAAGCTGGCGACCAGATGCCGCTCCAATAAATTCGAGCTAGTTAAGACGAGCGATAGATCAGCAGGACAGAGGCGGCAAGCCAAGGCGAGGCTAGGATGGGGCCTGCTCGGCTGTCATTTTATTCATTGGTATGGATAAGGTAACTGGCGCACAACCTGTTTTCCTGTGTTTCCCGTGGGATTCCTCAAGTCGGACAGGTACATCAGCAGTGTGTTGCTTTGTACCGGCTTCAAGGCCTCGTACCTCCTCAACGGCCGACGCTGTGCGAGTGGTTCTTGTACCGCTGCAAAGAGACAACAAGCGCTTTCCTTCCCATGTCCAGTAAGCCCACTTGGTCCACTCTTGGCTGGTATGGCAAGGGAAAATCGCTTTTTGGCGGTTTTCTGCACTTCCATGCAGGCGGATGCGCCTCAGAATACAGACCCGGTGCCTCGCTTTTTTGCCCCTTGTTTCTCATCCTCTTTTCCTTTGGCCAAACCACCATATCTGAAGTGCCTGTTCAAGCAGCCGAGCTTGTGGCGGAACCCTTTTTCCCAATATGTTCGCCTTTTCATTGACTCCTCAACCTCTCCCCTGAACCGTGGGATGCTCTGGGAGAAATCCCACTACTTTTGTTCCACCTGGGAACAGGCACTTAATAAAGCTCGAGGGTGAACTGGTCGGATGTCGGAAAACCGTGCGGTAAAGTCCTGACCGGATGGTGAGAGCACGTGATACATCTCTTCTGCGCGGTCCACCATCTTCGACCGCCGAAATGCGCCGAAGCATGAAAAAAAAAAAAAAAAAAAAAAAAAAAAAAAAAAAACGCGAAAAAATAAATAAATAAAAAATCCACGTTTCGGTTTGTTTTCACCACGAAACGGCAGCAGGTGCGAGGCCAAGCCCTTCAGCCCTTCACCGCCGATCTAGCATGTGGCGGCCACGCCGACGGTGTTATCAAAGAGCAGCCTTACGTCGGAGCCCTTGAGCTCCGGTTTGCCGTGGATCTGCGACAATACCACTCCCATTCGGCTTGGCCGGCAGCCATGAACCAACCCAGCGGAAAAAAACAGCGTTCCAGGCACCGTCTCAACTCCGTCGTGCTTTTCAGTTTGGGGGGAGTGTAGGAAAGGGCAGGGCCGAGGCCCACGGGGGCCGGATCACAGCCAATAAATCCATCCACAAGCTATTGTAACCCAGGCGCTCGTTGCCCGCCCTGCAAACATGCAAGCGAGCCGCTGAAAGCCTGCTTAGTTGTCGGCGGACTGTGTTGCAGATTGAAATAGAGTGCGTCCCACATGCCAGCCAACTAGGCGAGAGAGAGAGTGGTGGCTGGGTAGTGGCCAGGCTTTAACGCTATTGCTACATACTCATCTATTCTTATCGGTCACTTTGAACGCTAAAGTTGATGCTCCCGCCACTCGGCCCTACTGCCGAGGTCAGAAAGAGTCGGGAGCGGTCCGACTCCGCTGCGGCTGTCCAGCAACGTTCACCACTAACTAGCTGCTAGTACTGTGTCCTGCTCGCTTCATATTAGCTACAAATATCCAACCCCCAACAGACTTGAACAGAGTGACACTTTCACAGCCCAACAGCTACGGCTCTCCTCCAACGTTCTGATAAGCTGGACCGGATGCCGAGCGACCAAAGAAGAGGGTAGCAACGACTGGCGGAAATCATCGCGATAGTTACATACAAATACGCGCACGCACACCTGTACAGGACACCAACATGCACTACGCACATACTCCAACCCTGTGATCTGTTACACACATGCGCCCACACACATGCATACACATATACATACAGACATGTACATGCGCCGTGCACCGCACCCACCACCCCACCTCAGCTTTACAGGGGCGTTCGATGGGTTGCTCGCCTCGTCTCACACACAACTACTGTACATACATGGCCAGGCTCTGCACGTAGGGCGGGTTGGAGTGCAGGGTCTGGAAGCGCAACCATCGCTCACGACACCATCGCCATCAACCTGCTTGTATACACACATACATACATACGCAGTCGACGCAAGTGAAGACCAGTTGGTTGGTTGGTGGAACTGTACTTGGACACATAAGCGCCAGGGTTGTCACCACCACGGCGTCCAAGTGAAGCCTCGTGTCAGCGAGCCGTTGAAGTGGCAAGGACAGGGTCCAGTACGAGTGACAGCTAGGAGTTATGTAGTCAGGCTAGCTCCAGGCTCTCATGTTCCGGCCCGGTCTTTTATCTGAAAAATTGTTGCCAACCGAGCTTCGGCCCTGACCCTCGCCTTTCTTGGTCCCAGTCACCTAAGATGGTCACCTAAGATATAGCTTTTTTTTTGCTGGGACACACGGTATCCATGTGGATGAGGACGATGCTGGCTCTCCTCTCGGTATAAATATATATATGTACTTATATATATTCATGCATGCACCTGCCCAAATCCGGCCGTGCAGTGTAACAAGCGACGGGCCCGCCTTGGGTCAAGTCGTCTTTTGGTCGTGCCGGACTAGTTGTCGCATATGCACTCACAAGCGGTACGGGCACGGCCGTTTTGCCTGACCACGCTGCCCGCCAGCCTACTGAGGTTTGCACCCAAGCGACGAATTTATTTTATATATTCATCCAGATAACGACCAGACTCGCTTCGCACCACGGCGGGATCTACGGCGTGCTTTAGCGCTTGTTGAGCCCCGGGTCCGCCTGCCCTGACCAACGTCGACCAGTCTCCTATACAGGCTAGGCCTAGCGTGCGACCACGGTGGAGATAGCTAGATTGCCGTTGTATTCGATTGCTTAATTAAGGAACGGCGGTGGCTTAGACCGCACGGCTCGCTGACGAGCGTCCGGGAGCGCGGCAAGGTTGACAGCTTCCAGCGTTCTTACCCAGGCCGAGTAAGGGCGGCCAATGATTCGCTCTGATCCGCTTGGTTGGGAAGGAGCACCCGCTCTTCTGCCCACGGTGTGTGTTTATACCAGCCCCTAGGGGGATCCGATGTGTGCAGTCAGAAAAGGTTGGTGATGGATGAAGAGCAGACCAGTACCTGCCTCTAGGCCAGATGATAGCGGGCTACAAAGGTGCAGCAAGAGGGCCTATCATGCATCGTACATGATTATTGCGTGACACTGTTAACTACTAGAATGCGCTTATGCATTGATCTTGTATATTGCGTCGGCGGCGGGCTGCTTGGGGAAAGGAGAAGGTTTGTTGCGGGCGAGCAAGTCGGCACCTGCGCCAGTGCAGCGCGCTCATCGATCAAAAGGAGCGTACATAGGAGGAAAGAAGAAAAGGCAAGGGCCCGGACCGGCGTTGCTGGGGCGAGGTGTCAGATGCGCCCGTGGCGGGGAGAGGCGGAGGGGCCTCGACGCGTGTCTTTACCTCGGCGCCCCTTCCTCCTTCGGGCGCGCCGAAGTCGTCGACCCTTGCCTGTTGGGCCCCTGTTGAGAAGCTTAAGCTAGATAAGTCACAGCTATGTGGCGGGAGTATTACTATTATGTTATTCTGGACGTGCCAACGGTGCCACTTACAGTTTGCGGCGCTGACTACGACCAGCACAGGTTAGTAGAAGCTACCAAGCATCAAAGTGAGCCGAGTATGTGATGAACAAAAAATTTGTGGCAGAAGAAAGACCAGAAAAAGACGTGCTGCTAACACAAAACTTGGGCATGGACGGGTGAAGAAAGGGAAGGGTTACGAAAGCGTTGGCCAGCCCCTTGTTGCCGGCTTGCCAAGGGTGAGCGGGCCCGCTTTTGAAAAGCACGCTATGTGCGGCCAGGCGGCGTGAAGCGGCGAGCGGTTTTTTCGGTTGTTGTGTGCGCGTGGGCAAGGGAAGGTAGGAGGGTTGAACCAAGTTTCATGCCACTGGGCTTATTCAGACTAGTCACACTTCTGGCTCTGGCATTGTAGTTAGCCCCGTCTCTCACACACACACACACACAATTACCACTTACTACTATTATTCTGTAATTGCGTCCCTTTTGTGTATGTATGTGTGTGCTGTGCGCGTGTGTGCGTGTGTGTGGGTTGATCTGCAACTTGGCTTTGGGTCCACGGCTGGGGCCAGCAAGCCTGCTAGTCGACCCTTGCGTCGCTCGGCCATTTCGCGCTGTCGCCCTGACCCTTTTCTCTTTCCTCGCGAGACTCACCCAACTCGCCCAACTCGCCCAACTCGCCCAACTCGCCCAACTCGCCCAACTCGCCCAACTCGCCCAACTCGCCCAACTCGCCCAACTCGCCCAACTCGCCCTGTCCGCCCCTCGCTATCCCCGTCTGGCCTCATCTCTCCTGTCAGCCCCTCCAACGCGCGCCCGCCCCTTTGGCCGCGCCTGCTGCTGCTGCTGCTGCTTCGTCCAACGGTCTGCTCACATCGATGCTGTTTGTCTCTTGCATCTCTGCCTTCACATAGCTATCCATACGCTATCCCGGCTCCTTTGCCAACCCCCCCTTTTTCTCCTTCCTCTCCTCCTTTGGTTCCTGGCCCCTTCCCGTCCGCCTCTCGCCCTCCTCTCCCCTCCCTCCCCTCCCTCTCTTCCCGGTGACGCCCGACGCCCCTGCCTGCTTTGCCCCCAATCTTTTCCACAGCAGCACCGTCGCCGATCCCCTACTCCGCCGTTCCACTTTCCACCGCCATTGTACCCCTTTCCGTTCTACGAGCCACCTCGACGCCCCCTTCCTCCTATTGCTGGTCACGTCTACCCGCGCCCTATTCGCCACTTAGCCGACTCGTTCGTTCGACCTGCTGATCGTCGCTGGTACCGCCGTATTGCAATCGACGCTAGACGCTCCCTGCTCCTGCTCGGCAGTCGGGACATTGCCATCTTGCGCCACCGTGTGTCAACGCCTCTGATCTCTGTACGGCCACCTCTCGTGCTCCCGTCTGTACCATCTCTCCGCCTCGCCATCACTGTAGCCCGCAGCACCAGCAACATCCCGGCACCTATCCCGCCCTGTGCCACGCGCTGGACTCCTTGGGGTACGACCACCGCCGGGCCGCCGACTACTCGGACTGCGCCCGCCTCCACCGTCGCCCACCTTTTACGCTCAAAGAGTCTGCTCTAGGGACCAGCGACGTCGTTGCGACTCACCTTATTCGCTTTGCATTCCATTTACGACTGTCCCCGCACCCTTGCCAGGACTTCCTCGTCTCCGGCAAGGCCCAAAATTCGCCCAGGGAGCCTAGACCGAAGGAAGCTCGCCACCGTACAATCGCTTTCTATTCGACCATCGAGAGACGTGCTGTTGCTCATCGATAGAAGCCTGCTACTTGCTTTGCTCGACTAGACTCGTGGTCTGGGATCAAATACCCACCGGCACTCCCTCACGGCAAGGTCTAGACTCCTTTGCCACGGTGGCGTCCAGCCTTGCACTGCCTCGCCCCGCCTCGAGCGCCGGCAGCTGTGGATAGCGAAAGCGCCCTCGGCTAGCACTGTCCCGGCTCTGCCGATCCGACCCGTCTTGTAGAAGAAGAAGAGGGCCGTCGCAACGGATTGATACGGAAAGGCTCGAAGCATCGCTTCGACTCGAGATTAGCCGGCAACGATGTCAGCAGTCGCAGGGAAACGGTGCGACTCAATCACAGGGTCGGCCAGTCCTAGTCCCGGCGGCGCCGCAACGTCGGTACAAGTCGGTAAGTGTTCCCGGCTGGTGCTTGGGGAGGCGCTCCGTCGCTGTTAGGATGCGCATCTCGCCACATTTTCGTTGGTCATCCTGGGGCTGACGCAAACGGCCCGCCGTCTCGCTTGCTCCCGCATTGCCTCGCCACGACCCGCTCAGCTGTACGAATCCGACCGGTCACCTCCGCCGATCAGAGCTCGATACCTTCACGATGGCAGCGTAGCGTCGTCCATGCCAACTCCAACAATAGCTTGCACGTCGAACAGGGCGCGGCGTCGCCTCCTGGCGCCGGAGCCGCTCCCGCAGCGACGCTCTCGTCGTCTTCGCGCGACAAAAAGCAGGTCTTTAGCTTTGACCGCGTCCTCTCGCCCAACGACGGCCAAGCGCAGGTCTATTCGGTGGCCGAGCCGCTGATCTCGCGCTTCCTCGAGGGCTACAACACCACCATCCTCGCCTACGGACAGACGTCGAGCGGCAAGTCATACACGATGGGAACCGCGGCGGGCGACGACGTCGACTATGAGGGCCTCGTGACGGGCCAGACCGCCGATCCCCAGATGGGCATCATCCCGCGAGCCGTCGCCCAGATCTTTTCGACAATCAAGCAGAACCAGGCCCGGTCCTCGGCGGTGCAATACAGCGCCAAAGTCAGCTTCATCGAGATCTATAACGAGGACCTGATTGATCTGCTGGCCGACGCCGACGGCGATGCTCGGCCGCACGTGCAGATCCGCGAGGGGAAGAACGGCACCATCATCTGGAGCGGTCTGCGTGAGGTCAAGGTCAACAATGTGGCGGAGGTGATGAACTATCTCGTGCAGGGCAGCTCCGTCCGGAGGACCAACGAGACCGACATGAACGCGCAGTCGTCGCGATCGCACGCCATTTTCTCGTTGACGCTGACGCAGCGCAAATACATCGGCAGCGGGACCCCGCCGCCCGGTCCGGGTAGGTCGACGCCGCGGCTGTCGTCTGGCCTGGCGAGGCCCGGATCGAGCATCCTGCCGCCGGGCAGCTTTGATCGCAACAGGGTAGGCTCGCCGGCGCCCGGCACCCTCGGGACCCGGCCACATACGCCGAGCTCGAGCGGCATCCCCGGACCCAGCGGAAGGCACTCGACGATTGGGCTCCGGCCCGCGAGCATCGCCGGCGCGATTAGGAGTGCCTCGCCCATGTTTGGCAGCGGCGACGACGGCGGTAGCGGCAAGGCGGCCTCTGAGGGCGAGTGGACAACCGTGTCGAGCAAGTTCCACTTTGTCGACCTCGCAGGATCCGAGAGGCTCAAGCGGACCGCAGCGCAGGGCGAGAGGGCTAAGGAAGGCATCTCCATCAACTCGGGTCTCCACGCGCTCGGCAACGTCATTTCGGCGCTCGGAGATCCCAGCAAGGCTCGGCGAACGACGCACGTCCCCTACCGTGACAGCAAGCTCACGCGGCTGCTGCAAGACAGCCTGGGAGGCAACGCACACACGCTCATGATTGCCTGCGTCTCGCCGACCGAGTACAACGTCAGCGAGACCGTCAACACCCTCCAGTACGCCAATAGGGCCAGGAACATCAAGAACAAGGCGGAGCTCAACGAGGTCGAGGTCGGTTGGGACGACATTGACTACCTGCAAACGCTGGTGCTGAAGTTGCGAAAGGAGCTCAGCATCCTTAAGGGCACTACGGGCAAGGGCGGTCTTGATCCCACCGCCACAGGCAAGTCGGCCGACAGCGCGCGGGCCGCCCAGATGGAGATTCTCGAATGGCAGGACAAGTACGCTTCGCTCAGCCAGAAGCATTCGCAGCTCACGGCCGAGGTCACCAAGTTGCGGGCCCAGCTCGATCCTTCCAAGCATCGCGACAGCGACCAGGACGACTACTTCAAGCTCGCCGAGCCCATCATTGTCGAGTACGAGAAGTCCATCGACGCGCTCGAGGGGCAGCTCAATCTTACCAAGGCGGCGCTCGCCTATGTCGAGGACATGGCCAACGAACAGCAGGCCATCCTCGACGACCAGAGCGCCAAGCTCCAGACGGTCGAACAGGAGATGGAGGCCAAGGAGATGACAGTGGTCGAGCTGCAGTCGAAGCTGGCCAAGCTGCAGCTGCGCGAATCGTCGGCGGATGGCTACGCCAAGGAGCTTGAGGGTCGATTGGAGAGCATCACCGCTCGCGGCGACACCGACGCCGCCCTTGGGGCCGATCTGCGTAGGGAGGTGGCCAAGCTGAGGGACAGCGCCCGTACGACGGAAAAGTACGTCAAGGACTTGGAGGTCAAGCTCGCCTCGGCTGACGAGTCGACGGCCAAGCTGGCGGCCAAGCTTTCGCAGCTCGAGGGCGAGCTGCAGCAGCGTGAGGCCGACTACAAGAACCTTCTCGCCCGCTTCGAACTTTTGGACTCGGGAGAAGAAGCGAAGGCCATGTCGGACGAGCTAGAGTCCCGAGGGAAGCGGCTCCAAGAGCTCGAGCAGCGGCTGGAGGCCGTGAAGAGCGAAAAGGAAGTAGCGGCCAAGCAGCAATCCATTCTCCTGACGGCATCGGCCGCGCACGAAAAGGAGAAGGACGAGCTGTTGGCTAAGATCCGAGAGCTTGAGGCTGCCGCTGCCACCGTCCCTTCTCGAGCCGAAGACGCCGACGGACCGGTCTTGGACCGCGAGATTCAGGCTGCCACCAATCGTGACGTCCAGGACGACAGTGGCGAAGTTGCACTCATCAAGCAGCAGGTCGAGCAACTTCGCGACGAGCTCCACGCTCTCCGAGAAACCGAGGCGCAGTTGCGCAGTGACTACGAAGCGTGCAACGTCAAGTACCGTGAGGCGCTGCGCGAGGTCGAGACGCTCAACTCCCAAGTCACCGAGGCCAAGCTTGAGGGTCGCTTCCCCCCTGCGACCTCCGCGTCATTTCGGCTCGATGGAGGCGGCGACGAAGAGCTTGAGGTCTTGGCGCCCTCCGACGACAGTCACGCCGTCAACCGCTCGCCCATGCGCAACACCACCGCATCTCGACGCTCCAGCATTCGCCGACCCGAAAGCCTCCTCCTCGACACCTCCAACCGGCAGAGCCCTTCCAACAATCGTCTGCTGCGCCGTTCATCGGGCAGCTTCATCGGCTACAACAAAGCCGACGGGACCCGCACGCCGGGCGCATCTCCCAGCTCGCGTCCTCGCTCGATGTCGCAATCGCTGTCGCAGGAGCTGTTGGCGGGTTTCTCGCCTTCGCAGCCCCCGAGCCGAGGTCCTCGGCCGCTCTCCTTGACCGGCTCCGTACCGCCGTCGCCGACGCTCAAGGCCTTTGAGCCGGACTCGGCGGCCAACTACGAGCGAAAGGTGGCATCGCTCGAGAAGGAGGCGATGCGTCTGCAAGAGGCTCTAAAGGACCGCGATGAAGAAATCCACTCGCTTGAAACGACGCTCCGGGAGCTGCGGAGCAGCGCCGGCCCTTCGGCATCGGCAAGCCTCGCCGATGGGAGCGACGCGGGCGGCTGCTCGGTTGACGACGAAGTTTTGAGGCTCTCTGTGGATCGCTCGTTGTCCAGGGACGACGTTTCCAACAGCACCTCGCTGCTGACGCCTGCCACCGAGAAGGACTTTGACGCCATTCGGCGACTACTCGCGGAAGCCCGTGTCACCGATGAAAACGGCGGCGAGCCCAGCGGCGAGAGCCTGGTGCGACTCGATGACCTGATGCGATCGATGGCGCGCAAGGAGACGACGCATCGGGAGGCTATTGAAAGTAGGGATGCCGAGATTGGCAGTCTTCGCAAGGAGAACGAGACGCTCCAGGCGCTCTCCAGGGACCAGCTAGTCAACATGTCAAACGAGATCGAATCGCTGCGAGCGCAGCTCAAAGACGCCCAGGCTCACAAGGAGCAGTCTACCGTGACCCCCGCTCACGACACCGCTGGCGATGCGGAAGCAGCTTCGCAGGTACGTAACCTTGCGCCACTGGATCTGCACGAGCAGGAGAGCAAACGACGCTCGCTCGTTGCCGAGAGAGAGGCCTCCCACCGCAAGGAGCTGCAATCCCTCCAGGACGCGCACGCCGCTGCGCTGGCTGCCAAGGAGAACGAACATAGCAGCGAGCGTCAGAATCTCGTCCAGCAGCATGAGGAGGCATTAGCTCGCAAGATTAAGGAGCTCCAAGCGGCTGCTTCGAGAAAAGCCGAGGAGCACGAGTTGGCCATCGTTCATCTTCAGGAGGAGCACGAGCGCCGCATCCAGTCCCTCGTGGATGAGCACGCTGCGGCGCTCAACATCGCCGAAGTGGCCAGGCAGAGCTCGGCGTCCGAATCGGAGGGCGAGCGAGACTCCTTAGTTCAAAAGCTGCAGAGCAGCCACCAATCGCTTGTCAGCAAGCTGAAGCAGGATCACGAGGTTACCCTGGCAAAGTCGCTCGAAGCAAAGGAGGCCGAACACCAGTCGGCCCTTGCCGAGCACGCCGCGAGGCTGCAGAGCCTGCAAGAGGAATCCGACGCAGCGCTGGCCCAGCTCAAGCAGGATCACGAGCGGATCCTGCAAAAGATGGCGGCCGATCACGCTGCCGCACTGGACCAGGCCGAGATCGGATTGCAACGATCCGCCGACAATCTGCGCATGGAGCTCGAGGCGCAGCACATGATGGCGCTGACGCAGGCCCTGCGCAAGGCCGACGAGCAGGGCCGAGCCGACCATGAGGCCGCCCTGGAAACGCTCCGATCCGAGCACGCGGCCCATGTCGAGGAGCTCGGCAAGGTCCACGCCGCTGCCCTCGAAGAGGCCGAGCTCCGCTACAACAGAGCGATCAAAGGCCACACTACCGAGGTCGACGACCTGAGCCGGGAGCACGCCGGCTCGTCATCGCAGGCCGCCGAGACGATCGCCAAGCTGAAGAGCGAGCATGAAGAGCTTCAAAAGACCCTCGAGGCCAGCAGGGCGGAGGCCGCCACCAACGAAGAGCAACAGCGGGAAGAGCTCGAGCGGGTGGTGCAGGAGCTCCAATACATCCTTGCTGATCGCGACGAGACCAAGAAGTCCTTTGAGGAGCTCGAGGCGAAGCACCGCGAGTTTGTGCAAAAGGCCGACATCGATCCTCACGAAGTGGACCAGCTACGATCGGACCTGGCCGAGACGAGCGAGGCGCTCATCACCCTCGAGATCGCTCTGACTGAAGCACAGGAGGAGCGCGATCAGCTGCTGATCGAGATCGAGACGGTGCGCCAGAGCGCGGCCGAAGGCAGTTTGGCCAACGGCAACGGAGACGGCCAAAGCAATGGCATCCATGAGCCCCGGTCGGCGACGGCGGATCCTGCACTGTCGCGGGAGCTCGAGGCGCACAAGACGGCCCTTTCCAAGACCAAGGCCGAGATGAACAAGATCAAGGCAGACCTCCAAGCCATGATGGACGAGCGCAGCCGGCAGGAGCAGACCATCCGGGATCTGCAAGCGAAGCTGGCCAACTCCGAGACGCACTCGGTGCGTTCGCACGGAAGCGGCAGCTTCGGACATAGCAGCAACGCCGAAGCCGACAACGCCGCCAACGCCTCTGCCGTCGTATCATCGATGAGCAACGGATCACGCCTCTCCATGGGTAGACGCGCTTCCGACTACGATGGCTTGGGCTTCGACTATCGGGCCGCGCGTAACGGTGGGACCAACAAGCCGCCGCCGCCTACACCGCCGCCCAAGATGCCGCCGCCGCCTACGCCCACGAGCGCCAACGGCACCTCGGCCAGTCTGATCCGATCGCCGGCCGGCCTCCGGAACTCGACCTCTTCGCAAATGACGCGGCCCGACTCGCCGAGCGGCGTCACGCGCTCCTCCTCGATCGCCTCAGCGCACAGCGTCGGTCTCAACGGCGTCGGCCTCTCGACGGACGCCAAGTTTGCCAAGCTGCTGGCTGACCAAGCGGACGAGATCAAAAACCTGGCCAAGCAGCTCAACCACTGCGAGGCGGACCTGCAGGCCAACATCGACCTCGTCGCGACGCTCGAGGCGGCGCTCAATGATAGCGAGCGCAACCTGCGCAAGTCGCGGGTGCAGCTGGCCGAGGTGACGCGTGAGCGCGATCGCTACGCGTCGCAGGCCGACGAGATGCGAGCGCAACTCAACACGGCGCAGCACGAGGTGGAGAGCGTGCGCAACAGCGTGATGCTCGAAAAGCAAGGGTACGAGAGCAAAATTGAAGAGGAGAGGCAGGCCAAGGAGCGGGCGAGGCAGGCACTCGAGGCTCGTCTCGAGGAGGTTTCGAAAAGGAAGAACAGCAAGCTCTTTTGCCTCTAGGGGCTCATGAACGCGCCGACAACCCTTTTGCCTGTCGCCTGCCTAGCCCGCCACCACGTCGCCCATTCTCGCATCTGCCACTCGGGCTGCTTGCGCCCTGTGCTTTGCTCCAGCTTTGCT
>JALNIF010003786.1:0-13138 GCA_026284005.1 Thecaphora frezii | reverse complement strand
TCGGTGGGAGGGAAAGGAGGGAGAGGGGAGGGGGGGGGGACGTACTGCTCTCGAGGCACTTGATAAAGTCGCGGCTCTGGACCTCGCAGTTGACGCCGGCATTTTGCTGCGAGAGGGCCTGGCTCTGGTCAAAGGCGGGCTGGGGCGCCTGGCTCGCCTCGGCGGCGGGCTCAGAACGGCCGCCAAACAGCATGTTGGACAGACCATGTCCGACGGTGGATCCGACGGCGACACCGGCGGCCGTCGAGGCCATCTACAAGTGCATGGAAGGGAGCGAGAGCGAGAAGGGAAAAAGACGGGGGCAGGTGGGGTTGGGTTAGTCAAGGATTGGTCGGACGGGGCGAGAGGCTTGTAAGGCAGGGCGGTTGGAGGGGAGGGGGAAAGGAAATGTACCTGGCTAAAGAGGCCGGGACCGGAGGACTGGGCGACGGGCGCGGCGTGCTGCTGCGGCGGAGCGGCGGCGGGGGCGTGGGCGGCAGGGGCGGGCGGGGGAGGCGCCGAGTACGCGGCGGGTCGGTTGGTGGCCATGGTGTGGGCGCCGCGCGAGCCCGAGGGAGCGGCGCGAGAACCGCCAGAGGATCGAGAAGTGGTGCGCGGCATGGTGGGTTTGTGTGTGGTGTTGGGAAGGGGGGATAGGAATGGAGATGGGGAATGGAGGTGAGGAGGGATGCAAAGGCTTAGGCAGTGCACACACAACCCACACGGCGCAGCGTGGCCACTGCGAAACCTGACGCTGACGCCGACGCGGATCCTGACTCTCAACTGTCTGTCGCCTGCTCTTGTCTTTCTGCGCGCGGCGTTTGCAAGCTCGGCGCAGCCACGCTGACGAATCACACAACGTGTGCTTCCATTTCCGAGTCCCGAAAAAGCTCGTAGCTTCGAGAAATCCAGGGCTACGTTTCTTATTCTTGATTAGGCACGGGGCTACGTTTCTTGTTCTTGATTAGGCACGGCACACACCGACACCAGATGCTACACAGGGTGCCTTTCAAAACGGCGGCCTGGTTACGCTCGAGTGCCAGCGCCACACTAAAGTACAGCTACGGTGCGGGATGCCAGTCTATCCTAGGTACAACGAGCGCGGTAGCAGAGGCGGCAACGCCACCACGCCACGTAAACAGCAGCCAGCGGCGACCTCTAGCCAAAGGGGTATACAGAGAACCACAGCGACAGCGCTGTGCTGCGTTACTTGGATGACGACCGACGCGGCCGATCCTCAGATTGGCGTCTACGTGGTCGGCGATTCATGCCCCGTTTGCGGCCGTGCCGAGAGGAGGAGGAGGAGGGGTACGACAATGCTACGGCGCTGTAGCGCGGATTGCACAGGCCGCAGATGCGAGCCTCTTGCGCTCGTGTCTCGGCGCCTTCCTTGCTGCGGCGGAGCCTCGACGAAGGCGGGGGTCGGACGCTGTTGAGACCAGGTACAAACGGCAACCGGCAGCGGGGACATCGTCCGTTGTGAAGATCGTACCACTCCGGCAGCACCTCGTTGGACGCCTTGGCCGCCGGCCGCGCCGTCTGAGCCGCGAGGCGGAGGTTGGGCTGGTGCGAGTGCGTGACGTTGGGCACCTCGTCGCCCCACAGCGTCCTGCGGTGGCGGATCGAGGGCGCCACCGCCGAGCTCGACACCTCGGGAACCGCGCTAATGGCGGCCAGCTTGAGAAACGTCTCCGAGTGTTGCGCCGACAGCTTGGGAAGCGTAAAGGCAGCCGCCCGCGCAAGTGCTTCCTGGTGCAGAGCCTGGACGATACCCGCGGTGTGGGCGTGGGCCTGCTTGCTCGAGGATCCGGTGCTGGCACCGGCCTTGGCCTAACATCAAAGCAGGGTGGAGAGGGACGAGGGATGAGTTTCTCGGAGATGCGGATGCGGTTCTCTCAGCATCAACTAGTAGATGGCGGGGAAGCGACGTACCCTGTGCGAGCTCATGTTGGATGGCGGCGAGCAAGGGCGAGGTGAGAGCCCACGTTGGCAGTGCTCGTGGCTTTGTCCAAGGAAAGCGAGCAAGCCGGCGATGGAGTAGGCCGCAACTTTTTTCCCTCTCTTTTCGCGAGAGGCTAAGCTAGTCATGGAGCAAAAATCAATTTCACTTTGAAGTTTTTCGACGTGCAGGCTCACCCATGCATGGCCCAGCCGGGTTACCGTCAAGGCAGTCGAACACGGCAGGCTGCCACCCAACACCAGCTCACATACCATGGATCACCCAATATCAACCTACCCGTGGCCCTCCCTCGAGCACAGACGCAGCACCCGATCCGCGCGCCAGTAGACCGGCACAGGCATTCTCCCCTTCAGGGCAGCAGCAGAGTCGAAAACGACCATAGTTGACCAAGAGCATTCCGACCGCGGTATATGTACATCTCGCCTCGCCTCGCCCTGCGCTGGTCGGCCATCTCCTAGATGGCCACCATGTACTGCTCCATCAGCACAAACGCAAACTGCTCCTCCTCCAGCAGCTGGGCGTACTCTCCCGGCGCCTCTACCTGGTTGTTGGACTTGCTCTTGCCGCCCCGCTTCGAAGACGGTCCGCTCCCCTCGTGCCCCTCCAAGTAGCTGTAGTGCGCGTTGAGCGTGGCTAGCAGCGCCTTGGTCCGCTTGGGATTTGGCTATTAAAGGTGGCAGAGGAAACAAAACCGGATGGAGTGAGCGGTCAGCGACGGCTTCAAAGCCACTGAAAGACGAGGAAAGCCACCTGCAGAACGGGAGTCAAATACGTACCCGGATGGCGATGGCAAAGTAGTCGGCGGGCAGTCCGTAGCGGAGCACGCTCTCGACAAACGTCCGAACCACCTTGAGGTGCGCTAGCGCCTGGTACGCCTCGGAAAAGTTGGTTCGCGAGAGACGCAGCAGCTCCGTCTGTTGTGATACGGTCGAGCGAGACCTTCGGAAACGTCAGCTCTCGCCGGAATCCTCGCGGCGGACCGAAGGTGTTGGCATGCCGACGACATTGCGCCGTGCAGCACTTCAGGCCAGGTCGAGCCACGCATCGGTTCCGCATCCTTCCACTCACCCAGAGCTCCTTTTCTGATGTGCCGGCATCCTCGAGCTCCTGCCGCTGCTTCTCGACGATCTGGTCGTCCCACTGAAACTCGCGCACCTGGAACTTGTTCTCGCGGCACTTTTGGACAAACTCGTCACGGACCTTCTTGAAGACAGTCACATTGAAAAGGGCGTACTCGTCATCCTGCGCCAGCTTGTTGGACGAGCGCGGGACCACCATGCTGGTGAGGCGCTCGTACTTGGACTGCCAGTCTTTGATGCTATTCTTGGGCACGGCGACCAGGATGGTCTCGAGGAACTCGGACGTAGGGTCGACAAAATCCTCCTTGTGGACGACGTCGGCGAGCGACTTGACCGAGAGGTTGCCCGTCTTCTTCCGTTGGAGCTGTTGGAGCTGGCCCTTGGCGAGGTTGTAGTTGTTGAGCTTCTGCTTCATGACGTTGTCGATCGAGGTGAGCTCCTTACCGACGCTGTCGACAATCTCGCGGAGGCTGCGGTCGGCGCGGTACTTGCTCGTGTTCCAGCTCCATCCGAGCATGTAGTCGTCGACGGGTTGCTCGTTGACGAGGATGTGCTGTGCTAGAGCGGACTCGTCGTTGTTGAGGAGCGCGCGCAGGGTGTCAACAATCTTGGCAACGACCTGGGTGTAGGCGGTATCGGCCTTGGGCAGCTCGTCTGAGAGGCTGATGAGGGACTCGAGCGTGCCCGTCTATGCGCGCGGGAACGGTCGAGTGCGACGAGCGCGACGAGTGCAAAAGAGTAGAGAGCAAGGGAGAGAGAGGCGCGAGACAAGGTCAGGGCGACAATGATGGGATAGACCATAGCAGCTGGGCTTGGTAGGCGCCCGCATCTGCAAATGGAACTGACCTTGAGCGGAGGAAACGTGAGCTGGCCAAAGTCGTTGCTGGCGCTGCCGCCGTCGCTGAGGAGCTTGTTTCCGATCTCGGAAAACATGCGATGCGGATCGCCATCCTCAAGCGGCACGCTGATGAGCCAGTAGGAGAGGTCGGAGGGCATAATGAGCGACGGTGAGGCGGATCGCGGTAGGGAAAGTGGCTGACAGGCGGGGTCGGACCTCGTCGGTCAGTCGCAGTAGTGTGGCCAAGGGCTGGTTGGAGTTGCGGGCTCAGAGACGGAGGAGGCGGAGGGGCGAGGCCGAACGGGCGGGTAACCAAGGGGACGGTGGTGATGCTGAGGGCAGGTAGGGGGTTTGTGGTGGTGGGTCAAGGGTCTGGAGAAGGATGCTGGGATCCGAGTGGATAGCAGCCAGCACGGCGGCTGGCGTCGGTATGCATAAGACAACAGTCACCATTGTGGATTGTATTTGGCACTCAGCGCGAATAGCGAGCTGCATGGGTGACTTTGTTATATTGCAGCTGGCCCACGCTACGCGGCCCATTGCGGAGGCCCGTCCGCAAGTCCACGCAGCGCACGCGCGCGCCTCAAAGGCGACCCTCCAAGTCTACAGAGAGTAACAAAGCGCGGCAGAAGAGGGGTCACTGCAGCTGCAGCGCGCCACGTCGTGCTCCCCGTTCTATTCATCATTTTCTATATTCTTTTCCAATTGGCCTAATCGCCTCCGATCACGATTTAAGATTCCCAGCAAGAAGTCAGGCAAAACAAGAAAAGTCCAAGTGGAGCTACGCCCGATGGCGCCATCCTGGGAAACGTGCCACATATCGGGAGGCCCGGATGGAGCGGCTAAACTGGTTGACGAGCTCCCAAAATTCCCTCGGGTCAAGCCTTTTGTTTCATTTTTTTTTTTTTTTTCGTATCCTCCACTCTGCCACACACCCACACGCACGCACACACACACGCGCTCTTTGACTGCCACCCATTCAACATTCTTACACAAAACGAGAGCCCGAGGTAAAGAGGCTGTCGTGACGCCCGCTCTCGCCGCCTCTTTATTGCTCGGCGCCAGTTCCGACGACGGCACTTTCCGCCGCTGCACCCACCGCCTCTGCTTGCACCGTTCGCGCCTTGGCGGCGTTCCATCCCCGCTCGTTCGGCCTCACCACCAGCTGGCATCGCGAAATCGGCTCGACTGTCGCCAGCATGCGAGCCTCTGCCACCGCCTCCACATCGCGCGTATCCTTGGCCCTCGCCTTTTCGTCGCCAAGCACCAGCGCTCCGCGTCTCTCGGCCGCCAGACGTACCGCAACCCGACGAGCCGCTACCGCCCCCTTCACCAACGCCGCCTCCGCACCCTGCGCCGCACCAGCCTTCCCTCTTTCCACATCAACGAGACCTTTGGTTCACCACCACAGTGTCGGCGCACCTCTTCCCACCTCAGCGCCACCGTGCCGCCTCCATTCGCGGTGCTACCACGACTACATCCGCACCCTCTCTCCCTCGCGAAGTTCCGGCCGCATTTCTCTCAAGGCGAGCCGCACGGGTGTCTATGGTCTCGCTACATCGCGCGGCACCCGGGCCTACCAGGAGGACACCACATCCGTCTCTTGCGTCTCGCTGCCACCGTCCGTCCTTCGCGCCTCCTACCTCGCCTCCTCCTCTGCACCTCTTCGTCAACTCGCCGCAGAATGGTCCCCCTCTGCTGGACTCGAAGAGAAAGTGGCGAGTCAGCTTGCCTGGTTCGGCTGCTTTGACGGGCATGGCGGCAAGCTCATCTCCCAATTCCTCAGCAGCGAGCTCCACTGCATCTTTGAAGAGGTCCAAGAGGACATGGTGACCGACACCGTGCAGTACATGCGCTCATTGGGAGGATACTTTCGCAGATTCAACGGTGGCATCATCGAGCGGTGGGTGAGGACGGAGGAGCTCAAGCCGGTCAGGGCCGGCGGGGCGAGCGGAGCGGCGAGGGCAGCCGAAAGGACGAGAGAGGCCAAAGGTGATGAGGCGGAGCGGACACGGCGGCAAGAGAAGCAGCGCCAGGAGGAGGAGAGGCGGCCGAAGACGTTTGCCGAGCTGGTCAACAGCGCCAAGGCAGACGCCATCGCGGTGGGCGGTCGCGGCGGGACCGTCTCGGCCACGCAAGCTTCGTTCTCGCAAGCGGATGCTGCTGTCCGCGATGTGCCAACGTCGCAGTCATCGTTGATCCACTCGGCAGATCAGAGCGTCCAGCTGCCCGCCGCCGGTCCCGTTGAGCACGCGCAGAAGCCAGAGCCTGCCGTTGCGGCTCAAGGTCTTCAGGCCGGCTCCGCATCCGGGTCAACCTCTGCTTCCCCCGCTTCCACCTCGTTTCCTTCCACCTCGTCTCTTTCCGCCTCGTCGTCGCCAGGCTCCGCGCCAATACCCGAGGGTACGCCTCGCACGAGCGTCGTCCGACGGATACCGCCTCCGTCGTCGCTCTCGGGCTCGAGCATGACCATCTCTGAGCGACTGACGCTCGCGTGGCTGCACGCCGACCGCCTCATTCACACCAACCCGTCGCTAGACGTCGGGGGTTCGACCGCCTCTGTCATCCTGCTCCACTCGCTCGACACGCCGAGCCAACCTTTCTACTCCTCCTCTTCCCTCTTCCTCACCACCGCGCACATCGGCGACACCCGTGTGCTGCTCGCCTCAGTCTCTGACGGCCAAGCCATCCCGCTCACCAACTACCACCACCCGGACGATCGCAGCGAGTCTGAACGCCTGCGCAGGATGGGAGCGGGCATGATCACCGACTCATTCGGCGAAGCCCGCTGGATGGGCGCGCTGGCCAACACGCGAAGCTTTGGAGACAGCCGCTTCAAAAAGGTCGGCGTCACCTCGGAGCCCGAAATCATCTCGCAGCTGATCCGAGGCGAAGATTATGCCTTTGTGGTGGCCTTCAGCGACGGCGTCGGCGGTGTCATGTCGGATCAGGAGATTGTGGACCTATGCAGAGGCCACAGGCATCCGCAGGAGGCGGCCGACGCGGTGCTGCGGTTCGCCGAGGAGCTGGGCACCCAGGACAATGGCACGGTTATGGTGGTGCCGCTCAAGGCATGGGGCAAGATGAAGGGCGAAGACACGACCAAGTCGCGGAGGGAGTTTCGGCGGAGCAAGGTGGACCTCTATAGGGACAATAGGAAGTAGGCTGGCCGAGTGCGGTCGCTAGGATACCCCCCTTCGCCCCGCCAGGGCGAGCCACAAATTAGACGTTTTGCAGCTATAGCATCGCAACGCATCTGATGGATTCGAAAGGCGGATCGACGAACGAGCCTGGATACGAAGCTGCTGTCCTTGGCCCAGAGAAAAGGGACTCGAAGGAAGGCATGCCATCGCGTTAAAAGATGAATGCATAAAGGCTGGAAGAGAGGGAACACATGAAGAGGCCGCAGATGTTGGCGATGGGAGCAGCGCTGACGCCTCTCCTCTCGATGGCTCCAACGGCCTACTGTTCGATCGACGCAACCTGTTTGCACCGGGTGGCGGCTTGGTGACGTTGGGCCTCCGCTTTCGCTCGGCGTCAGCATCGGGAGCTTGGCCGTCCGAAAGCGACCGCACCAGGCGACCGTCCCTTGCATGCACGGCTTCTATGACGAGCCGAGCTCCGTTCTTGCAGTCGCTGCTTCCTCTGGCCGCGCGTTACTTGTGCCGTGGTATGGAGCGGGAGGATTATCATGTACCTGGACTCCTCGACGGACATTTGCGGGGGTAACGGCGTGCTAGGCTTGTTTTAAATTGCTCGACCTTGTGCCTGGCAACGCGGTCCTTCGCCTACACGGCGGCTGTCGTGTATAGGGCGATTGCGCGACGCCAAACGAGGCGAAGCCGTCCTCGAGACGTGCATCGCGAGGTCCCGTCGACGCTTGGCCGCTGAGTGGAGGGAGGCTGCTGGTGAAGAGTGTGTAGTAGAGTAAGAGTTAAGGGTGTACATGGGCTGCTGGTCAAGAGTGTTCAGTAAAGAGTTAAGAGTGTACATGGGAATCAGTTGCGCGTCATGAGCCGGTAGCACCTCGGTCGGCTGCCACGGCTTCCCCGAAACCAGCCAGCCGCAAAAGTCAAAATAGCTCGAGCGTGATTGTAACTAGTACAGCATGGGCCGGCCAAGGCAGGCACAAGCGAGGGGCGAGGACGACCTTACTAGCAGAAGCCTGGCCAGCTCGAGCGGTTGCATGGCCTAGCCGGCTGTTGGTTGTGCTGGCTAAAGACGCCGCCACTGCCGCCGAAGCGCCGCTGCCGCATGCTGCCGGTGTCGATGCTGTGGCCTTGGCCGATGGCGCAGCAGCCCTCACGATGCATCGACGGAGCACAGCGGCGCCCGTCCGACGGCGCTGCCTAGCTGTTTCGGAAGGGTACGAGCCACTCGCCCACCCAAGCTCGACAAGAAACTTGGCCTGCACCTGGCTTGTGGAGTGCGGAGCGTTGAAAGTCGAGTGGGTGCAAGAGCGTTTAGAAGCAGGGCTCTCTGCAACCCACCCACACAACCCACGACTCACGGGTGGGAAAAGTAAACAATACCGCACACATTAAGATTCACAGTTGGTATTTTGCCTGCAACCAATTGCGCCTCTGCCGGGTCAAATGAGCATCCAGGCAAGGCCGAGGGATTCGAGGCGGTGTCCCTCGCCCGAGCAACTTCTCATCCCCTCCGACACGCGCGTCCAAGTATCGCTTGCCAGCCACGGCCAACGGCCATCCTCCCGCCCTCGCCGCCGAGCCCTGCGCTGCCAGGCCTCTCCATCGGTCGGCCTCTTCTATCCCTGCGTGGTGGAGCCTGCGCTGTGCTGTTGGCGAGGCCTTGCCCTCTTGGCCCCTTGGCCCCTTGCCCCTGTCCTCGCCCTCGCCCTTTCCCCCTCCCCTTCCTCCCCTTCCTCTCCTGGCCTTCCCCCCTCTCGCTCCAGCTGCTGCTGCTACTGCCTGCAACGCTCCTACCGCGCAACGCACGCTCCCGGCGCTCTGCCCCGGTCGGCATCACCCGCACGTGTTGGCCTCTGCGGCTCATCCCGACGCCACCATCTCCGACCGTCTCGACCCGCCTTTGCGCGACGGCATCACCGCCCGACACGTCCCCTCCTCCCCCTCATCGCGGCTGCTCCACCTTTGCTGGTGCGGCTCGGTGCACGTCACGCGGACGATCCGTTGGGCTGAGATCCGTCGTTAGAGTTAGCGTCCGCCATCCTCGTCGCCGTGGCCTGGGCTGCTTCACATTTGATCGGCCCGACGAGGCGACACGGCCTGGGCTAGACTGATCTCGCTCGCGTCGGCATCGTGCATTGACACCGCCGCCATGCCCACATTCGATCAGCCTCGGCCTGCGTCCCCGGCTGCGCCGCACCACCGAAACGTCGGTTCCACGTCCGACGACGATGACGGCGACGATGGCCAGCACACCGATGATGCCTCCTACGCTACCAGAGATGGCGCCCAATGCATCGGCAAACGCACTCGCAGTCGCGTATCGCTTGCCTCGGCACCCATCCCCGAGGATCCCGACGCCGCAGCTCGTGAAGCGACCGAGCATCGTCGATCCGCATTGAGCGGCCCCTCCCCAATCTCGCCGTCTGACGAGCAAGGCAAAGGCGGCAAGGGCGAAAGCAGCGGTACCCGCAGCCACGATGGCAGTGGCAGTGGTAGTGGCACCCGCAGCGGAGGCGGTGGTGGAAGCGGGGTCCACGGCAGCAGCAGCAATAGCAACAACAACAGCAATAGGAACAGCAGCAGCAGCCGAAGCAGCGGCAGCTCCAGCTATGTCTCTGACAGCAGCAATCCCCATGTACTCCGCAGCAGGTCGCAGCATCTTGACACGTCGTCGGCACTGGTACCAAGCGTGCTTGTCAACGAAGAGGCTCGCCCTCCTCCGCCGCGTGCTTCGAGCGGACCGGCCAGAGCGTTTCAACGCGCCCGGTCGGGCAACCGCTCGATCGACCTCACATCGTCGCCCACTCGGCCCTCGCGCCAACTCAGAGCCTCGACCTCGAGGAACACCGCCCATACCAACCTCGCTTCCTCTGCTCCGTCTGCGTTGAACGCTGCGTCGAGGTCAAATGAAAGTGCTCCCAACAGTAGGCTAGGCGAAGGTCTGTCGCAATGCCAGGGCCAATACCAGGGAGAACCTGAAAGCCAGAGCCAGGGCCAGGGTCATAGCCAGAGCCAGACTAGCGGAAACCAGAGCGACGGGCGAGTACCACGCCAGAGCCAGGCCAGCTCCGCCATGTCGCCGCCCAGACCAACTAGGGCGCTGCCGCGCCGGACTGCTTCTGCCATGACCGCCAGCAGGCCGCTACCGCAACCGATGCAGAGCAACAGTAGCAGCAGCAGCAGCACCGTATCCATAGCAAGCTCGACTTCCTCTCCCTACGCTCTCCGCTCGCGCCGTTCATTGGGCACCTCTGCGCTTCAGTCGTCCAACTCGAACGCTAACGTTCGCGCATCGGGCAGTGGTTCGCCCAGCAACCGTCTCACCCTGGCCACCGACTGCAACCCCATGGCCAGCGCCAACGCCTTCAATGGAGGCGGTGATCCGGGGTCCCTGTCGTCGGGCGCTTCTACGCCTCGGACGCCGCTGGCGGAAATTCCGCTGTGGTTGGCGGATATGAGGAGCGAGAGCCGAAGGAGCAGCAGCAGCAGCAGCAGTTTCATCATGGCTCCGGGCATGGTGGTGGACGGCGACGATCTCAGCGGAAGTGTAAGTCTCATGCGGTCGACCTCCTACGTTCTGCATTCCTCGTTCGATGGTGCAGCATGGTACCTTTATCGTATGGGTCCATCTCGTTCTAACGCCACTTCCGTTTTCTTGTTCATTTTGTCTTGCTGCTTCGGTGGTTGCAGTACTTTACCTCTAGACCCGGCTACGGACGCACCCAGACTGCTTCATCGTCAAGCACGTCGAGCAGCATGAGCATGAGTATGAACCTGACGCCCGCCTCGTCTTCGGGCATGACGACGCGTCGCTCACTTCGAGATCGCCGTCCGAGGCAGAGCAACGAAAACGACCCCGAGAGCATGGCATCCCGATACAGCCAAGAGTCGGACTGGTCCGATGTCCAACAGACGCCGACGCTCGGCAGCTCTGCGGGCGGCGGCAGTCAGAGCGAAGCGTTGAGCTCCTTCTCGATGGCGCAGCAAGGCTGGGCCGGAGGCAGCTCATCCCGTCGGAACTCTCTCGGACGAACGATCAACGGACCCCTCTCGCTGGTCGCCTCCTCGCCCAACACGCCCATGCGGCAGCGATCGTCGACGCACAGGCCGTCGCTTAGCGTGCCGGCCAGTCCAAGCACCAGCACGCCGGTCCGACGGGAGGGTGGCTCATCGAGCAGCACCAGCGCATCCACGAACGCGGTCCTTGCGGCTGATCGACGGATGCGAGCCTCGCGGTCCTCGGACGTCCCAATGGACCTCGAGGTGGTGCCGGAGGTGGCCGGCGAACAGGGTGCTGCCGCCGCTTCCACGTCGATAGAGAACGGCACGAGTCCCATGCGGATGACGCGCTCGCTGAGCCGTCGGCGCCAGCTAGAGGCCGAAGTCCGACCCGCCGCTGCCGCCGGCGCTACACATGCTTATACTGCCCTCACGCCGCTGCGGACGCTGCAGATGGCCTCGACAAACAGCCGGCGTGCGGATCAAATCGACCGAGGGCATGAGTCGGAGCGGCACACCCTGCCGTGGTCTCCGTCGATGCCGTCGCTGACGCTGCGGAGCTCGCCACAACCGCCCTCGAGTAGCCAGCAGTCAGATTTGTCGCAGCCACAGACAGAGCCTGCGTCGCCGTCGGCCTCTTCGACCACGACCAGCATGACCAACGCATCGACCGCGGCAGAGAGCAGCGTCTCCGGATCAGGTGGCATGCCAGCTACGCCTCTTGGCGAGACGGCGCCTGGACTGCCGGCCCTCGGTGGTGACGCGCCGCTGATAGAGGTCGGAGTCCCGGGCGGCGGAAGGCGAGCTCGGACCCGGGCGTCGGCAGCGGCTGTAGCGGCTGCGGTCATCGTATCGCGAGCCCGCATCGAAGGTCAAGACATAGGTCTTGGTCTACAGGGCGCCGAGGAAGCGATCACCGATGTCAAGGTCGAGGAGGACGAGCCGGTGGTACGCGCGCTGCACCTCGATCGGCCCTACTACGGCTGATTGGGTCGGCTGCTCCCTCTGTGTATGGCCTGCCTTTTTCTTCTCCGAGATAGTTCCTTCGTTTTCACTCTCTTTCATTCCTTCTCTCTCACCATCTCTGCCCCTTTTGGACCCCTTTGCCCCGATGACCCCCCTCCCTCCCTTTTTCCTTCCACCATTCCTCCAGTTCCGCTTTGTGTATTACTAGATATCAACTCTGAAAAACGTGGCTCGGCTCGACCATTTTTTTGGGAAGCAGCAATCATCCAGAGCTACGGTGTGTAGGCCATGCAAGCGAGTGCGGACGTCATTGGAACGCGTGAGGTTACGTAAATAGGGCAGGGGGTTGAGATGGAAAAAAAACCTCCCAACGAGGGGCTCGAACCCTCGACATTCAGATGGCGATCCTTGTTCCAAGAAGGCTCCCGTAAGAGTCTGACGCTCTGCCGACTGAGCTAGCCGGGATAGGTGTTAGTTGATAGGAAGGTATTAAAATTTTATTTTCTAATTTACTTTTCAGTCTTCTTCCATGTTCAATTTATGTTGGCAAAGCGCCTCAACTAGGGACATTTTGAACAGCCTCCAGACCGAGTTCGAGACTGAAAAGTAGGTCAAGGACGATCTCGACCATGTGGAGTTTTCAGATTCATTCCGATCATTCTTGGGCTGTCATCTCCACTCCAAGTTCCCCTGCCAGTTTTCGGAGCAGCTTCTCTCTCAAACTTAGTTCGTTTATAGTGTTTTGCATTATTATTGTTATTATTATTATTTCAGGCCGGTTACACCGAGAAGATTTAGCTGGCTTCCACAGTATGCCCTCACAAAATTCAAAAAAAAATCCAATTTTCGCATCAAAAATGCTTTAAAGAGGGTAAAACAACATGCCATACAGATGGGGTAATTTTAAGACAACAATCTCATTTTTGAATTGAAATCAATTATTAGCAGCATGTAAAGGTACTTTTTTAAAATGCATCAAAGCATTATACCTTTTGCAATTTCCTCCCTTACCACCATATACTGCCTGAGGTGCCTCTTCTTCTGTTACCACCACATACTTTCTGAGATGCACCTTCTTCTCTTACTGCCACCTCCTTTCCACTCTCACCATGGCACCTTCTCTTTACTATCCTGCTTCTACCCCACAGAACCTCACCTTGGACCA
>JALNIF010003781.1:0-15301 GCA_026284005.1 Thecaphora frezii | reverse complement strand
GGGGGAAGGGGGGAAGGGGGAAAGAGGAGGAAGAGGGGCGAAGAGGGAATGGTGGCGAGAGCGGGAGAGAGGGAGAGAGGGAGAGAGGGAGAGAGAGAGAGGGAGAGAGGGAGAGAGAGAGAGGGAGAGAGCGTAAAAGGGTAAAAGGCAGAGAGGGTAAAAGGCAGAGAGGGTAAAGGGCAGAGAGAGTGAGGGGAAACGGGTGAGGCAACCGGCGAGCGTCGGTGAGGTGTGATGTAGCCAAAGACAAACCAAAGCCAAAGCAAAGTGAAAGCGAGGCCACCGAGGGGCTTCGTTCCAAGAGAGCACAATGCAGCCATAACTAGTTGGCAACCAACTGCCTCAATTCATCAATCCCAACCACAATCGCAACGTTAATAGGCCGACCAGCAACGGCTCACGCCGAAATCACAGCCTGCGTCGGGCTCATGCCGCTCGTTTCATATACCTATGCTTGTGAGGGGCGCCTGGCGTGCGGTTGGTGCTCATCAGGCGCTCTCTCTGCGTGCCGTCATTTTAATGCGTTTTCTGAAACCGCTACTGTACTATCACTCTTGACTACAACTAGTGCGAAATCAGGGCAAATAAACCAGCGAGTAGTTAACTAAGCCCTTTCAGCCCAACGCACACGCTTGCATCCACACGCAACCAACACCTTCACATTTGACCTTGCTTCACCTTGCTTCACCTTGCTTCACCTTGCTTCACCTTGCTTCACCTTGCTTCACCTTGCTTCACCTTGCTTCACCTTGCTTCACTTTGCTTGCTTTTCTTCGTCGCCTTTGGTGGACCATATCGGCTGCCCTTTCCCACCTTTGCGCTGCATCTACTCCCGCTGAAACAATCAATCACATCACAAGCAACCTACATTTCGCCCATCAGCGAGGCTCTCGCCCTTGCCTAGCCTTGCCTAGTCTTGGGCTTGCCTTCAGGCTGCAGGCCGCGCCAAGCCACCGGCTCCTTGTCGCTGGCCCGTGTGGCCCTTCCGACCCATTACCCCTACGCTAACTAAGCGCTGTCTAGCCCGACTCATTACTACAACCATCGTTCGTTTTCATCCGTCCTTTGGTCGTCGGGACCCTCTTTTTGTCTTGTTTCTGACGCAGCGCCTGCATTCGACCGGCCTCCGCTCGAGTGCGCTCGCGCCGCAGGGGTATGCGCCTACTTGCCGAGACGTTCCAGCCTGGCCTCGAGGCCTTCATCGCACGCTCCGACGCCATCGGTGGCTCTCGGCGGCAGGGCGGCAGGGCGATAGAAACAGATGGATTTTGCCTACGACAGAGCCGGGCGATTCTAATTGTGGGGATGGGAAACGGTGGAGGCCTATGGCAAATGCATCTTGATTATTTGCAAGCGTACATTGGCTCAGTGGCGGGTGCGATGGGTTGAGAAGCAACTAAATAACAGCGCCCAGCTGCCTAGCGCAGCTCTCGGCCGAGACGTGCCGACATCTGCACCGCCCACAAGATGCGCAGGACTTGGGTGCTCGGTGGCGCGTGCAAAGCGTAGTGCGGAGCCGAGGCTTGGGGCGTATCGCCGCCGCCTCCACTTTTCCTTATTTTGAGAAATTTGGAGGGTCGAGTTCGGTTTGTGCGCCTTTGCCGCCCACCATCAACCATCGTCTATCATCCATCACCTATCATCCATCATCGCCCACCGCCCATCATCGCCCACCGCCATTCTAAGCCATCATCCTCGCCATCAATCGTCTATCATCCATCACCTATCATCCATCATCGCCCACCGCCCATCATCGCCCACCGCCATTCTAAGCCATCATCCTCGCCATCAATCGTCGCTCTAGCCATCACCATCGGCGCTCTTCCACCAAGCGACCTAGCAACCGCAAGCGTCCCCCTCCCCCCGCCGGTACGCGTGACATAGCCTCGGTGCCCATCGCTCTCATCAGCATGGCTGGCCCGCTCGTCGCCGGCTACGAATCCGATTCCGGCTCCGACACCGAGGACGCCTCTGCACCAGTCGTTGTGCCGCAGCCCCAGCCCCAGCCGCCGTCAGCCTCCCAACCTTCCACTTCCAAGTTAGGCCTACCGCCTCCCCGGAATGCGCCTTCGGTCGGCGTCGCCAGTGGCGGTGGGGGGCTGGCGCTGCCTCCGCCCAAGCACACCGCCCAGGGACCCACCTCCAAAGCGGCCAAGCGCAAGGCCGAATCGAGCCGCCTCCAGATCCGGGTCGGCTCGCTCCACGACCTCGGACCCAGCGACGATCCTGCCGACGACGGCGACGGCGGTACAGGGCGGCCAATGAAGAAGCAAACCCGGCCGCCGGTAGCGTCGGGCACCTTGCACGCCCTCTTTGGCATGCTGCCCGCGCCAAAATCCGCCGACCAGATCGAGCGGGAAAAGGCGGCCGAGGCCGAGCGCAAGGCGAGGCAAGGGGCGCTGCGGATCGCTGCTGACGCCGATATGGCGGGCGCCGGCTGGGATCGAGGCGGCAACGACGACAACGACGGACTGGGCATATCGGATGCGCCCTCGATCGATGACGGCAAAGCGAAAAAGGGAAAGGGCAACGACGACTTCCGCGCCATGCTGGGTCTGAAGCCGGCCACTCCCAAGCCAAAAGCAACGGCTCCTGCCCCTGGCCCTCCCTCTGCCTCTGTTTCTGGCCCCACTCCTACAGCAGGGTCCTCTTCGCGCTCGGCGGCAAGCATCCAGATCTCGAATCACCGTAACAGCGCAGCAGATCCGGCCCTCGTCGCGCCGCCAGGACCTTCTGCGGCCACCTCGACGGCCAAGATCGCGGCAGCGCCCATCGATTTCTTTTCGCTGGGTAAGTGCGGCCGCCTTCTCCGCCTATTCTCCCATCACGCGGTGTACAGGATAACTTGGCCGGTCCAGGCAATACCGATTCCGCTGACGCCGTTCCACGTGCTTCTAACGTACCATCCTTCTTTCTTCCAGACGACGGCGCAGCAAAGCAGACGACCCCAACGACCGACTCGGCAACATCCTCCGTCGGACCGCGCCCCTTGGCGATGTCGATTTCGGCGGCACCCATCCTCGAAGATACCAGCAAAGCGGCCACGGCGAAGGCCAAGACGGGGGCAGAAGTGGACGGTGGCTCGTACGACTACCGCGGCTGGCAGCAGGATCCCGACGGATCGTGGGTGCCCGTGACGCCGGAAGCGCAGGCGGCCTACGCGGCGTGGCAGGCTGCGCAGCAGGCCGAGGCGCAGATGGCGCAGGCGTTTGATGATCCGAGCCGCCGTCGGCCCAACAATGGGAGCGGAGGCGGAGGGTTCGATATCGGCGAACTGGCGCGCGCCGGCCTTCGCCAAGAGGACCTGGCTAGCGTCGACGCCGCCAAACTCGTCTCGGCTGGCGGGCTGGCTAGCGGCGGCCTTGGCAGTGTGGATGCGCGATACGCTAGCGCCGCGGCGGAAGTGGCAAGCGCAGCCACCGACCATGAGGTGGCGGCTGGCAAGAAGACGGATAAGATGACCAACCAGAGAGCCAAGCAGAAGGGCCAGTTGACGTCGCTGTTGGCACATGCGAATGAGAAGAGGAGGGAGTTGGAGGAGAAGTGGGCTAAGGGGAGGGCGGTGGGGCAGGCGGCGGCGGCTAAGTATGGATTCCGATAGAGAGAGGTATGCGGCCGTTTTGCCGCTCGATGAGGTTACAGAGGGAGCGGGTGGCGCGAGGAGTGAGAAGTAGGGGGGAGCATAACGAGACGCTGTACAACTAGCGAGCTACGCTGCCTGCGTCTAGTGGGTGCAATGCAACATACCCTTGTAGGATGCCGCAGTGTGCTGCTGGATACCAAGGTTTCCTAGAGTGCATGGACAAGGCTAGGAAAAAAATAAAAGGTGGGGTTGAAGAAAAGACAAGAGCGGTGGGTGAATTGCAGAGACGAGCTTTTGCCTGCTCTAGACTGGGTGGGGTGAGAAGCTAAGAAGCAGCAAGGATGTTGATGGTGACTGGTGTGTCGGGAAGCTTGCATGCTGATTGGCAGATCTGTGGTGAGTAGGAATAAGGATGTTGATCGACAGGGTTGGCAGGTGCTCGCTTGAGATGCTGAAGATCTGGTTAGAATCTGGTTACAATCTGGTTACAATCTGGTTAGAATGTGGTTGCAATGTGGTTATAATCTGGTTAGAGTGTGGTTATAATGTGGTTAAGCTCTGGTTATAATCTCGTTAGAATCTCGTTAGAATCTCGTTAGAATCTCGTTAGAATCTCGTTAGAATCTCGTTAGAATCTGCTCGTAATGTGCTCAGAATCTGCTTACAATCTGTTCAGAATCTGCTCACAATCTGCTTAGAATCTGCTTACAAACTGGTGAAAATGGCTGCGTGAGGCAACAGAGATGGGCATGGGATGCGGGAGTCGGAACATGGAATCCGTCGCCAAAATTTGGAGGTTTTTGGCTTTGGGTCATTGCTGCCATCCTTCACCACCACCACCACCACCACTCCTCGCCTTCCTTCATCCTTCCTCTCCCTTCCCTCGGCCTCTCCCCCCTTCCCTCGGTGTGCGCCTCAGCCTCCGGGTCGCGCGATTCGTCGTCGTCGCCGCCCACCATGTCCGACTCGGGCGTTTCGTCCTACTTTGCCAACCTCTTCCCCTCGCAGTCCACCCGCAACGCCCTCTTCCTCGGCTCCATCGCACTTGGTTCCTCGATCGCCACCGCCGCCGCCATCTTTGGCTCACAGCGCCTCTCGCGCAAAAAGAAGCGCAAGGACCTCGGCGACTCAGTCCGCAACGCCGCCACCAACCCCAACGCCGAACGCCGCACCGATCCCAACCTCCTCCACCACCACCCGCGCGACGAATCCTCCTCCACCACCACCGCCGCCGACGCACCTACCCCGCGCTACCTTGCTAACCTGCAACAAAACCACCTCCGCCCCACCTCGGGCCTCCGTCAGTCCCACAGCTTCAACACCTCCTCATCCTCCCCAGCCCCCGCCCTCGCACCCTCGTCGCGCAGGCCCACCACCCTCGGCGATCCGCAGGAATGGGACGAGTCCCTCATCCGTGAGCAGCTCTCCCGCAACTATAGCTTCCTCGGCGACGATGGCATGCAGCACATCCGCGACTCGTTCGTCATCGTCGTCGGCGCCGGCGGCGTCGGCAGCTGGGCCGCCCTCATGCTCCTCCGCTCCGGTGTAGGCAGGCTCCGCCTCATCGACTTCGACCAGGTTAGCCTTTCTTCGCTCAACCGCCACGCCTGCGCCACCCTCGCCGACGTCGGCAGGCCCAAGGTCGTCTGCTGCGCCGAAAAGTTTGGCCAGATCGCGCCGTGGGCCAAGCTCGAGGCCTGGGTCGAGCTCTTCCGCGGCGACGAGGCGCCCCGCCTCCTTGGCGGCAACCCCACCTACGTCGTCGACGCCATCGACAACATCGACACAAAGGTCGAACTCCTCCGCTACTGCGCCGAGAACAAGATCAAGGTCATCTCTTCCATGGGCGCCGGCGCCAAGTCGGACCCTTCGCGTATCCAGATCAGCGACATCTCGACCACCAGCGAGGACCCGCTGGCGCGTTCGGTGCGCCGCAGGTTGCGTGCGCTCGGCATCCCACCCATTCCTCCCAAGGAGGTCGAGGAGGCGGCCAAGCGCGAGCAGGAGGCGAACGACGCCACCGGCGCCAAAAAGGCCGGCGCCGCCAAAAAGACCAAGGCCGGGGCCAAGGCGGCCAAGAAGCTCGGTCCGAGCCAGGTCGAGATGGACAAGACGCCCGTCAGGGGCGGCGCCAGCGCCAACGACTCGTCCGACGACGGTTCACCCTCTCGCTACCTTGGGTCGGGCGGAGCGGCCAACGCACGTTCGCCGCTGGCGCCCTCTCCGCTGGGCAGCTCGCCGATGCCGTCGGGCACCACCAGCTCCGACAGTCTCCGCCAGCAGACCGCCAGCGGCAGCAGTGGCGGCATCGGATCCACCTCGTCGCCGCTCCCCAACGTGCCGCGCGCCCACTCGCGCCGCGCGTCGTCGGTGTCGTCCTTTGGATCCGGCGCCTACGCCACGCCGATGATGACGCCGTCGGACGAGATGGCCGCGCTTCTACCTCCCGAGGAGCAGGGCGGCCTCGCCCCGCTCGACGGCGCCGTCGAAGGCCCGACGGAGGCCGCCGGCGCACCCAAGTTTGACGACGAAGTCGTCATCGAGGACGACGAGCAGCCCACCATCTCGGAGCCGGCGCAGCCCGTGCTCGAGGCTCCGGCGGGGCAAGACACGCCCATGAGCCATCACGCTTCGCGCGCCTCGGAGCTCGAGGAGATCGCACCCGGTTCGATGTCGTCATCGCCGGCCGTTTCGCGCTTGACTTCGTACTGCTACGGCGGCCAGTCGTCGAACGACGCTAACACCGCACCCCTGGCGGCCACCGAGGGCGGCGAAGCCAGCGCAATGTCAATAGCCGCCGCCGCTGTCGAACCGACTTACTTTATCCCGTGCGTCTACTCGACGGAAAAGTCGGATACAAGGCTGCTGCCGCTGGACGAGGAGGAGTTTCAAAAGGGCAGTGTCGATGAGCTGGCGGCGTTGGAGGATTTCCGCGTCCGTATCCTGCCGGTACTCGGTGAGTAGGAGAATGCGCGGGCCCTCGGCCTCGAATGGGGATCGGAGGGGTGAGCTGCCAGTGCGATGGCGATTGCGCGATGGACGGGGCGAGACGTACTCATATTTGTCGGTTCTACCTCGCTCTTTTTTTGCCGCCGGCTATTTTTTCCACCTCGTTCTCTTTTTTTTGGGGGGGTGAACGACGATGCAGGTCCGCTACCGGCCATGTTTGGTCTGGCCGTAGCCACCTACATCATCTGCGAGCTTGCCGGGCACAAGATGGAGCCGCTCGCCTTCAAGGGCCGAAGGAAGCTCTACGAAAAGGTGAAGCGCCTGTCCTCTTCCCTCCCTTTTTCCCCCGAGACATCTCCATCCGACTTGCCCAGTGCTAACGGCTCTAACCCCCTGTCCCCCTTGCGCACCCTCCCCCTGCGCCTCTAACCAGATCTACAATGATCTCTCCGTCACAGAATCGCGCAACCCCGTGCCCGGAACGATGCGACAGGCGCAAGACGTCGCCTTTTCCGGCCCGCGTCAACACCTTCCTTTTAACCTCAACGACGTGTCCTACCTCTTTGAGGAGGTGTTCCGGGGGCGCTCGGTGGTACCTCCGTACGAATCGCTGTCGTCGGCCCAGCTGGAACGGTGGGACTCGACGCTTCCCATCTCATACAGCAACATTGCGCTCTTCTCGCGCGCCCAGGCCAAGATTCACGAACGAGAGGTGCTCCAAAAAGGCCGAAGCCCCACGGAAGTGTGGGGAAGCGAGACGGCTAAGATGGTCAAGAAGAGGATGGCGAACGAACGGGTTAGTGGGTTCTTTCGATGAGGCGCGGCATCGGGAGAGGAGCGGGAAAGGAGGTTGAAAAGGAGCGTGAGACGCGGAGTTGCGGCGCTAGCGGGGAAAAGGGGCGGTGCAGCAAAGTGGATAACGGTGGAGAAACTTTAGGTCGATGATGGGGCGAGTGGCGGAGGCGGAGTAACATCGGTAAACCGAAGACATAAAGCCTTGATGACCCCAAAAAGAAGCTCGCTACTTGCACCGTCACCGCCGCTGCGCCACTGAATAGAGTGATGCGGTTGATCGCTGACCGGTGACCGTTGACCGCTGACGACGGCCGAATAACAATGGTAGAGACTAAACTGTAACCGCGCCACCCTCGCTAAGGATGCGTTGCCGAAGTGGGGTTATCCGTCAAACCTCTCGGGTTCCGAAATGAAAGCCCCGGAACAACAGAGAGAGCGTCTGCGCACCCATTGTTATGGTGTTGTGATACGCATCGGACGCTACGACCTAAACCCACCACCCTTCTTCCTACATTATTCTCAGCGGTCCTTGCGACTCGTGCACCAGGATTAGCCTACCCCAACTGCACTCCCGAGGGATAAAAAGGGCCAGGATCGTGAAACCCCGAAGAGCCATCTCAACACCCTACTCCTCCTCCCCCTACACACCGCCGGAACCGAAGCCAGAGAAGCGACATGTTCACCACCACGACTTTGCTGAGGTTTGCCGTGACCGCCTTCGTCCTAGGATCAGCGGGGGCGATGGTAGCGACGTCGAAAAGTCACTACAAGGTTGCGCAGGTGACGTTTTATACGCCCAAGGGACCTGTAGGTTTCTCCCTCTCCCTCGTTTCAGACATGGTGGCCTGGTTACGCCAACCAAGGCGTTGCGAACCACAAAAGAGAGCTAACAGAAAACCCGCTCGGGAATCATTGCCTGGTATGGGAGGTGGGGAGTAGGCAGCGTGCAAGGCTCACGTAGCACAAAACGAGATGGGCGTCGCTGTATCGCAGCGATACGGACAGGTACGTTCCTTCGCCCTCCTTTTCTCTACTTGACAGGTGAGGACATTACAAGCTCACTCACAAAAAAAAACACACGACGTACGGGGGCGGGCGGGGGGAGGACAGTGGGCGTGCGGAAAAACAGTCAAGTATTTTGTCGATGTATGTCTCCTTGGCTCTCTCTCTCGGATTTACCCCGGGATCTTTCGGTTACGTCTGAGACGGGGTGGTAGGTGTAGAGAGGTGATGGCTTATCCCAAACCCCACCGCACCCCACCCTCCCCCCAACAACAAAACCCATAACGGGGATCGTGGCCACATCGCAAATCAGGAAAAACCACACACGGCCACCGTCGTCGATTTCAATACGCGGGCTGAGGAAGGTTCGTCCGCCCTTTTTATTCCCCCTTTCTCCCTCCCCCTTCTCCCTTACCTTCACTTACACTGCCAACGCCCTCCCACCCCCCATTCCCACCCCATCCTTGTCGAAATCTCGAGGGGTGGTTAGTACTGGACCTAACGCAAAGTCAATACCAAGCCACCATCCCCAAACACTACGGAGGGAGTGTACGCAATGTCAAGTTTCGTAAGTTGGCCTCCCTTCCCAAATCCTTCTTCCTGTTGCATACCATGCTTCGATTCTCCGCGCTGCGAGTGAAAAGGAAACCCGGGAGGGCGAGAGAAGCTGATGGAGGCATCCTTTCCGCGATCGATGGCGCGCAAATGATGGAATTGTGCGGACGGGGGTGTAGAGTTCTTGCCTTGATGTTCAAGGTACCTACTGGAGCGGAGCAGAAGGCGGTACACCGCGCCTTGCATCCCCGCTGCTTCTCTTTAGCTCAGCTATCGCCCCACCCTGGCCGTGCACGCTCCATCACCATAACCCCGACCCAACCCTGCGATTGGCGGGATGGGCCAGCAAAAAGAAACCCCCACTTCACGTCCAAACAGGAACAGAAGTACACCGTCTCCCAATCCTCGAATGCGAAAATCCCACAGATGACAAAGTTAATGCCAAGTTCCACGATCAAGACTACGACAATCGAAGGATACGGTTACGAATACGACCAGGCCTGCCCAGTCGAAGCAAGGGACCCAACGTCGATACTCCCTTACGCGTAGTTACTTCCGAGCCCACGTCGTGCTTTCCCAAATGTCAATCACAATCCGTCGCAATGCATGTTCTGTACATCCCGCGAGCGAGGTATTGTCGTTGAGCCCGGCTTTTCCCTTTTCGTCCTAACACGTGGCTGTATGGATGTGGTCCTCGATCTTGCCGCCAATGGCTTGCTGCCATAGGTCGCGAAATGGAGAGATCCCAGCGAACAAACAGGCGCCGCCGCATCTACCATAGTCCTGCTAAAACGCGAAACCGAGCGACGCCTGCCAGAAAAGTCGCCGAACTCCTCCCATACGCTCTCAAACGTCATTGAAACTTTTCCATAGTCATGCCACCCCTCCCATCCCCACCTCTACCGCACTTCCAGCTTCGCACGCCGCGCTTACTATTCATCCGCTTTCATTCCGCTCGACTCAAGTTTAGGGAACATACAGCCGCGAAAACGCCTCGACGGGCGTGCGACACGTCGGGCACAGGTGCGATGCCCCGCGTCCACCCCTATCACCACCGCCGCCGCCACCGCCACTGAAATTCCGGTACGGTGGACGACTGGCCAGCGATTCTCGGCAGTCGTTACACAGGCTCAGGCAGCGGCAAGGCCAGCAGATGACGTTCCTGCCCCCCATCGAAGAACAGTACGCCAAGCGCAGCGGGGTAACCAGGCCGAAAAGAAAAGCGGCAGGCGTCAGGCGTCAGTCGCTGAGAGATTTTTTTTCTTCTGCACAGAATCCAACCTTTCCAAGAACGGAAGAGCCCACTCACCTCTCTTCGACGCAGCAGACGACGCAGAGCCGCCTCCGCTCCGCGTCGACATCGAGTCCGCTCGCCGCCCGGCTGCCCTCGAGCTCGCCCCGCCGCTGCGCAATCAGGCGCAGCAGATCCAGCTCTTGTCCGCCGCTGCCTCCGCCGCCACATTCTTCGCTCGCGCTAGACGGTGGATGGTAGCCGACCAGGCACCGGTAGCTCGACCTCGTCAGGGGTGGAGCGTGGTCGGACCTGACAAAGTGGGCCAGCATCAGCCGGTTCTCGGGCACGACGTTGATAGCCGGCAAGGTGCCGTCTGGCCCGTCTTTATCGACCTCATCGTCGCTGGCGACATCGCCCTCGTCTTCATCGTCGTCTTCGTCGTCGTCATCGCCGGCCTCGTCCTCGAAATCGTCGTCGTCCTGATCGTCCTCCTCCTCAAGGATCGCGTCCGGCGCGAGAAACCGCTGCCACAGCATCGCATCCAGCAGCGACGACGAGGGCGCGGGCGAAGCGGCCCGGCTCCGCGGCCTGGTTCCGAGCGGCGCCGCGCTCGCCTGCGGGGCCGGACCCTGCTCGCCACTGGTGCCCGTCCTTGGCCGCATCCGCGACTCCAGCGACCCAGAGGGGCGGGCCGGATCGCGGCCGCTGGTCCAGGCCGTGTGGGCGTCCTGTGCCTCTTGGAAACGACGGAACGCCTCTTGTGCGTGCCGCTCTTCTGCAAGCCGCTCTTCGCGCTGCTGTTCGCCGTTGCTGCCGTGCCAGAGCAGCCGGAGCCTGCGTAGCCACGGATAGATCCAGTTTGGCAGCCGCAGGCCCAGCGAAGCGCAGAGCTTGGAGGATCCAATGATGAAGAGCGCTCGCAGCGTGTGGTAGAGCTTGCTCCAAAAACGAATCGCCTCGTGCAGCCGCGCTGAGGAAAAGATGCCAGAGGGTCTCGTGGATTCCTCGACCTTGATCCTCTTGATCTCGCGCGCCAGTCCCTGCGGTGCCCCGTCGATGCCAGAGGGCGAGAAACCTTGGTCGATAATCATGGCGCTGCCGTTGCACCTGATCTCGACATAGGGTCCCTCGAACGTCGAGAGGGGCGCCACCTCCTGGGACAGGCCCGTCAGCCGGGTCGACTCGAGGCAGGAAGTGCCCAGCTTAAAGAGGCACAGCGTCCAGTCGTCGTGTATCGAGAGGTTCGAGCGGTAGAACAGCAGCCGGCCCGCCTCGAGCCGCTCGCCGGTGAGCAGCATCGTCAGAGCGTGGAGCGAGGCGGTCAAGAGCACAATCGTGATAAGACTGAGCTCTTGGCACCGGCTAAACGCCTGCATGAAAGGGTAGAGGCCTTCCTGGAACGTGAAGACGAAGTGGAGGCTTGACAGTGCGCCAAAGATGGATGTGATGACCAAGCGGGGAGCGACGGGCCTGCGAGGAAAACAGAGGCACAGGGACGAAATTAACGTGTCAGTCGCCAGCGCTCTGCGATGGAGCTGTGAACAAGGCATGCTTCTGGGCAGGCTTGCGGCACCGCTGCACGCGGAAGGAGCTGCTCACCTCTTGGGACATTTGCTGAGGGCCACGACCAGCAACTCCAACGTCTGCAAGAATACGCAGAGGTACACGTGCTTTTGGGTAGGGTGGGTGGGCGAAAAGGAGTGCAGGTGCAGCATGAATGCAAAGCCGATCAAATTGAAGGAAGGCGCTTCATCCCGACTGCGGGAAGAAAAAAAAAAAAAACAGGTCAGAGATTGTGGAGAGAGAGAGAAAAGAAGTCGCCGGCGAGAGGGTCAGCTGGCTGTCCTTCGACCCGTCGCCCATCTTCGTCTTCTGAAGATGCGGTGCGGTGAAACGTACTCGGATTCGACGCTACGGATGAGCGATTCGGTCACCAGAGCCACGCTGATCGAGGTAAAGGTGGTCCAAAGAGCAGCGGCGTCGCGGGCCTTGACGATGGCTTCATGCGACGCCGATCCAAAGTGGTCCTGGGTCCAGCCGCCGATGGGTAGCTCGGCAAGCCAGGCCTGCCTCCACGAGGTGGTGGAAACGGCGGCGATCAGCCGATTGATCGGGTTGGCCTGCGAGAGAAAGAGGCTGGCGGTGATGACACCGAGGATCACGACGGCCCTCGCCATGAGCAGCAGGCTGGGCAGCCGCAGCGCCAGCCGCTTGGCCTGCGACAGCTGGAGCGGCCGGCCTCCTCGCGGACGGCAGATGTGCTGGATCCGGTTCGTCACCAGCGCTACCACAACGAGCGCCAGCGCGTAGCGGCTGGTCAGGAAGCTCCAAGGCGTATCGCTGAATCCGTCCCAGGTGGAGAGATCGGCGTCGCGGCCATCGCCGCTGCGGCTGCCGCCACCGTTCCTCCTGCTTTCATCGGCGAGGCTTCCCGCGCCCACCACGGGCCTCTCGAGCGCGGCAGCCCTGCGAGCCTCGAGCGCTCTAGCGTCGGACGTGGTGGTTGCGACATACTCGCCGCCGTGCTCGAGAAGCAGATCCTCGAGCGGCGGAAAGATGAAGCGGTAGGCCGACATGAGCGGGGCGGAGACGGCATGGCTGATGGCCGACGCGAAGGATGCGATGGAGGCCGACATGGTTTTCCGGTGACTGCGGGCGTCGGTGGCGGGTTGGGGCGCGAGGCGAGCTCGGCGGTTGGTGGCGCTGGAGTTAGGGAGCCCGCCCGCACGCCACGCCTGCGGCAGGGTTTTGGGGGCGTAGAGCGTGGAAACCGGCTCGCTGGACGGCGGCGGGTGGGAGAGCGTTTGGCCTCGGAGAGATGGATGGGCGCGCTGCGGAGGGTAAGGTTTCCCTTTGCACCGGGGAACCAAGCGTCGGTTGACGGGCGGGGTGTCGAAAGTTGGAGGAGTCTTAGTCACAGTGTTAGAGTAGCTTGTAGAAACAGGTGCGTCGAGGTGCAGTCGAGTCCAGCCGGCCAGCGTCCCGAGCCATGGATGGTCGAGGCGTGGGCTTGGCTCAGCTCAGCTATGGCCGGCATGAAATCCAACATGCGCGCGACTCTATTCAACTCATCATGCACGTTTGCACTGTAGATAAGAATCGCAGCTGGGCGCGAGCTGCGCCAACCACGACACTGGCACAGGCCAGGCAGCCAGCTGCGTTGGGCCCGCACAAGAAAACTTGGAAAACTGCAAACGGAAAAATACAAAAGAAAAAGAAACAAAAATGCAGCGCGGGTCGGGGTTGGTTCTCCACTTCTTGGGAATACGCACTTGCCCTCGGCTTGCTTCGCGGCTGCTCCACTCAGTCTCGCTCTTGCCTCGCGCGTTCTCGACGGTACGCAACGCACAAGCTTCCGCCACTGCCGTCGCCATCCTCGCTGGGTCCTCGTATTTCCTTCCTCGCTGGGTCATTTGATTCGCTTTGCCCGCCTTGCCCGCCTTGCCCGCCTTGCCCGCCTTGCCCGCCTTGCCCGCTTTGCCCCTTGTTCCCCTTGCGCCTTGGCTGCGCTCCGGAGCCCTTCGATCGACAAATGGCGATGCAGGTGACCAGGTTAGCGAGCGGCATGGCGAGCTCCTCACGGCCGCTGCTGCTGGGCAGCGTCGCCAGGGCCGCCGTGGGGTCACCGCAGCGGGTGCGCCAGCTCTCTTCTGCATCGGATCGACAGCCGTCTGCCGGCGCAACTCCGTCGGCGTCGAGCTCGGCGGATGCATCGCCGCCCACGCGGCGCCGCTGGTTCTCTCGCGCGCCAAGAACCAAGCCTCGCTCGCCCCTCTGGCGGCTGCTGCCGTGGATCCCCGTGGCTGCCTTCATCACCAACCACGTCTGCAGCATCGGCAACGTCACCGGCGCAAGCATGAGCGTGAGTATCAGGCAGGCAGCTAACCGCAACGGCTAAGCGTGCAGCCGACTGACTGCTTCGACCCGACGTTTTCCAAACCCTCTGCCGCTGCTCCTCATCAGCCCACATTCAACGGACCGTTCGAAGAAGCCTGCTTGGCCAACAGCCGCTCGGACGTCGTCCTCCTCAACCGCTACGTAGCGGCCATGCGACGATACAAGGTGGGCGACATTGTGACGCTCATCTCTCCCATCGATCCCAACATGCTCCTCACCAAGCGCATCGTCGCGCTGGAGGACGACGTGGTGCGCACGTGGGCGCCCGCAGCGAGCGGAAGCGGTGGCGGGCGGTGGGTGCGCATCAAGGTGCCCAAGGGCCACGTCTGGGTCGAGGGCGACGCCAAGGTCGACTTGCTACCCGGCAGCCTCGGACGCGCCGCCGCGTACGGTCCCGCCCCCGCCGCCGCCTGGGCAAAGGGAAAGAGCAGGGACAGCCGCGAGTTTGGCCCAGTGAGTGTGCCCCAACAAGGTGTAGAGCCGTGTGTATTCCCCCCTATTGAGCTCTTGACAAGCTGACTCGACAGAGCACGGCCTCGCTCCGCCCCATGCACCGCCAAACCCACCAGGTGGCAATGGGCCTCATCACCTCGCGCATCGACTTTATCCTCTGGCCGCCCGCCCGTTTCGGCCGACCCGCCGCGCGACCCCACCCTCCGTCATCATCGGCGGCGTCGCACCACCGATACCCGCCCTCGCAGTCCGAGACGTCGCCGCTCGCCTCGCAGCAGTACGACGACGACGAGCGGCTGCGCTCTCTCGCCACGCAGGTGCACCCCTCGCTCGCCCGCATCCTCGACGAGATCGAGTCAAAGTCCAGCCACAATCGCATCCGCGCCCATCCGCACGATTCGCGCATCAGTCCCTACGTTGATTGGACCGCCGATGGCGACCATGAAGCGCAACTAGACGCAGACGAGTCGCCGTCCCGTCGTATCGGACCGGGCGGCAAGCAGGACCAAGCCATGCGGCGGTTCTGGAACGGATTAAGCCGCGGCGGCACGCTTGGCGACGATGCCAAAGAGTAGCGTCGCACGCCAGCTAGACACGATGAGAAAATTCACGGTGCTGCACTGCCCATAGAGATTGTCAAAAACTGTGCGGGCTTACCGAGATCATGTCATGAGAAGCAATCCATATCGCACAAAAAAAGGGGGCGGACGTTCATAATAATTCCTACCTTCCCACCGCGGAGCAAACTCGGGGATGCTAGCACTTTCACTGCTCCTCAACCACTGCGACACCCCCAGCCCGCCCACTCTTGATTACCCAACACCTCTTCCTCC
>JALNIF010003778.1:0-18806 GCA_026284005.1 Thecaphora frezii | reverse complement strand
TTATCACCATTATTATTTTGTTATTATTATTAAGATTGCTGCTATTATTACTTTATTTAGCATTATTATTACTGTGATTATTGTCATTATTATTATCTTTGTGATTTTATTTTATTTGCAAGTGTGTTACGCCCGAGAAGACGCTGCAACAGGGTGTTGCTGTTCGTCATCGTAGCTGAACATGCATCACCAAACGTCGAATGCAGCCTTTGCGCGTGGGAAAACAAAAAGCAAGTGAACTCGGTCTGAGACTGAGTCTAGACCGGGTTGGAGACGTCGCTAATACGAAACGCTACGTTGCTCGTATGCACCCAAGGTGGTGTATGTGTAGAACTAGGTACAACGGTGGGGCCAGCACAGTCTGACGACGCGGCAAACAAGCATAGGGGCTTCGTGCGTGTTGGTGCGATTCGACGGCCGACGACTTGGATCGGGTGAGTGCGCGATCACCACACCCGTTGGCTTTGCCTAGCCTTGCCTAGCCTTGCCTCTTGTCTAGCCTTGCCTAGCCTTGTGGTCTAAGCTGCAACGCGCGTCTCGATCACTCAACTCTCGCTCATTTAGTGTTGGTGGTAGCCTGTAGACATTCATCACGGCCACCGCACAGACGCTGATTCTCGTTAATCGCGCCCAGCATCTCACGTCTCTGCCCTTCATCTAAGCGTGTGGATGAGGGCACGGCATGGTATGACTGCATATAGCGACGACAAGGCGGTGTGGAAGTGGGGTGATAAGTGGGGTGATAAGTGGGATGATGAGCGGGGTGATAGGCGTGGTGAAGGGTCGAGTCAGTTTGCACGCGCGTTGCAGCTTAGACTGCAAGGGTTAGGGTTAGGGTTAGGATTAGGGTTAGGGTCAGGGTTAGGGTTTAGGGTCAGGGTTAGGGTTTAGGGTCAGGGTTAGGGTTAGGGTCAGGGTTAGGGTTTCTCCCTGCGCGCAAGCAAGCAAGCAAGCAAGCAAGCAAGCAAGCAAGCAAGCAAGCAACCAACCAACCACCACCACCAACCACCACCTTCATCGACGCCCTCTCTTCCTGACCTCCCCTCATCACACCCGCAGCAGAAGCAGCAGCAGCAGCAGCAGCAACAACAACAACAACAACAACAACAACCGCGACAAGCGAAACCTCACGCCTCTCTTTCCCCCCTCTCTCCCTCCCTCTCCACAGCCACGCCCACTGCCATGGCCGCCGCCGCCGCCGCCTCCTCTCCCGTCTCGAGCCCATCACCCTTACCCGCAGAGCTCATATGCTCCATCGTGCGCCACGCAGCCTCCACCTGTCCCACGACGGCACGCACGCTCTCGCTCGTATCGCACAGCGTCTGCCGCTGGACGATCGAGGAGCGTTGGCGCACGCTCGTCTGCACCACTCCGGAGCAGCTCATCAAGCTTTGGCTGCTTTTCCTCGAATGCGCCGACCGGGTTGCCTCGCACTCCAGCTCTAGCGTTGACGGCTCGCACCCCACAACGACTGTGGGAACCGCAGGCTTACCCATCTCCTACCCACCCCAAGGCCCCGGCGGTTTGGTACGAAACCTCTTTCTCGACACCACGCCTTCCTATATGCCACACGACGGCGTCACATATTCGGCGTACAAAGAGGCGCTACAACGCATAGAGCTCGCTCCCGCCCGCGCTGCCGCACGCCTCTCTGGCCTGCTCTACCACATGCCTGCGCTCGAGTATCTGGCGCTGGGAGCGGCCGAGATGCAGCTGCTCCAGCCGAGCCTGATGAGCGTGGCGCCCTTCGAGCTCCTCATTGTCTACGACGGTGACGATGCGCTGCTCTCGGGTCTATTTCTTAGCGGTACACAGAAGCTCGCTCACTGGTACGAGGGTGGCCACGAACACGATGGAAGGAGGAGCAAGAGTGAGAAGAGGCCGACGCTAGGTGGCATAAGAAGAAGGCTGAAACGGTTGCATGTGGTTGGCCTCAATCCGCGTAACGGGCTGACGGGCATACCGATGCCGGTCCACGTCCTGGAACCGTTGAGGGCCGGGAGCATCGCACGGGGATCGCTGCTTCATGCGCTTTCGCACGGTTCCCTCGGCCCAAGCTCGCCTGGACCTGGCTCTTTGGAGGCGGAGGAGGTACTAGCTCCATCGCACCACGATGACGACGAGGATGAGGACGAGGGCGAAACGAGCCAAGGCATCACGCACCTCCGCTACGATACGCACCGGCTTTCCTTCCAAACGCCCGAGAGCACGGCGTCGAGACTGAGGCCGTTTGTCCAGGAGGTTGCACTTGATCCTTCCTCCCTCGATTCCACCTCTACTGACCGCGACGAAGTAGCGTCCGGTCCAAGCACCTCCACCCACCCTTACACAGATCCCCACCTCTTCCCTCTTTCCCCCCCCTCTGCCTCTCCCTCGCCCGCTCACCACCTCCTGAAATCATGGGGCGTCTCCTCCCTCTCCTGCCTCTCTTTATGCTGGGAGGCACCCCCTTCCTCCGCCCCATCTTCCCCTCCCTCCATCTCGGGGGACGAATGGCCCCGTGAACGATCCGACGTCTGGACCTCGTCCAGCATCTCTTCATTACGATGCAAATTTCAAGACGCCCTCGCCTCCCTCTACGGCTGGAACGGTACCTCGCCCTCGAGAGCTCAGTACGTCTCAAGAATCCGCCAGGGGTTTGCTCCCGACGATGTCGTGGCGCTACAGGCAGTGGAGAGGGCGGTGCAGAGGCAGTCGGGAGCCGCTTCCCAAAAGCAGAGACAGGGAGAGGTAAAGGGCGAAATTAAGCTAGGTTTCCATCCCCGTAAACCCGACGAGTTTGTAAGGTTGGCGACGAACCCGGCGGCGCTGACGAGGCAGGAAAGGTTGGAGATTTTTTTGGATACCGCGAGGGGAAGAGAGGCGTCGTGGTAGTGGTAGTGGGAGGATCGGATGCTTGACGTGGGTGAGCGGTGCGATGGGGATGGCCTTTGTTTATATCTACCACCCACCCCTTCCTGGTTTTGAGGTCTCTTGCAATTCATACCAAAAACCTCCGTCTACTCCTTGAGTCTGCTTCTGCCGCTTCAATTTGCATCGCATCGCTTCACCTCTGTTTCACTGGCTTCACATTGCTTGACCTCACTTTACCTTGCTTCTTCCGCTTCATTTTGCTTCTTCCGCTTCATTTTGCTTCTTTCGCTTCATTTTGCTTCTTCCGCTTCACTTTACCTCTGCACCACTTCACCTCGCTTTACCTCTGCATCACTTTGCTTCTGCTTCATCTCACTTCACTCTGCTTCACTCCCGCTTCGCATCGCTCCACTTCGACGGCGCACAACCCAACCAACACAAAGAGCAAACGACACAACCACTAAAAAACATAAGCAAAGCACAATATGCAAACGTAATCCCACTCAACCCCCATGCCCATCCATCCCAACCATTCCAACCATCCCATCCATCCTACACACCGACCACGACCCCCCACTCTCCCTCCCCTCCAGACAAAAAAAGTAATCTCACCCTCTTTCCCAGAGGCCAGGAGCTCTTCACAACCTCGCTAGTCACTTGCCCGTCAGCGCCGGCGTAATGCTAAGGCTGCTCATCCCCTGCAGTACGCTCATATTCGGCCGCTCGCCCCGCTCCAGCGCTCCCTGGCTCTCGCGCCGCAGCTTCTCGCGCTTGGCTGCGCTCATATAGACGCGCGGATAGCTCAGCGGCGTAATCGCCCCCGATGCGTAGCCGCTGCGCCGGCCGTCTTCGTAGTGCTTGACCTCGTGCTCCACCGCCTCGCCGCGCGCGATGCGCTCGCGCTCGCGCTTGATGCGCTCCTGCGCCTCCTCGCACCGCGTCCGCAAAAAGTGGATCACGTCCTTGGGGTTTGGGTGGTTGAAAACCGCCGTACCCGCCACAATGATGTTGGCGCCCGCATCGGCGCACCGATCAATCGTCTTGGGCCCCACGCCGCCGTCTACCTCGACGTCTAGATCCGGGAACCGCGCCCGCAGCTCCGCCACCTTGGGCATGCACTCCTTCATAAACTTTTGCCCTCCGGCGCCTGGCCGCGACGAAAGCGCAACAGAGGAGTCGAGAGCAAATGGGAATTCGGAAATACGCGCGGCGCTCCGTCAACGTCCGTCTTGGCATCCTTTTAGAGACGCGCTGCGCCGCCGTCACCACTCACCTGGCCACACCGTCATGACGAGGATCATGTCGACCGCGTTTCCCAGCTCGTCCGAAATCTCGCTCGCGGGCGTGCCCGGGTTGATCGCGACCGCCGCTCGCATCTTGGTTGCCTTGATCTGTCGAACCACGTCCATCGGATCATCTGCGAGCGACGGATGACCGAGGCACGGCAAGGTGTATGGTTTCCGGACAGGGAGGATGGTGGATCAGCGCGAAAGCTCCGACGCACCCAGACGGCCTGCACCCCTCCTACTCTTCTGTACTGCCCTGCCGGCGCCGGCGAAGCTCACCTGTCGCTTCCAGGTGGAAGGTATATGAAGCGCCTCCCGCCTCGGCAATGTCCTTGACCCACTGTGGATTGCCAGAAGAGCAGTGCGGCGGGTAGAATGCAACGTAACACGGGGGATAGGTCAGTGTCGGCTGCACCGCTGTCGTCTTTCAAGGTCGCGGCTGGATGGCTCGAGGCCGGAACGGCAGCGAACCGGCGCCACTCACCCTTCCCGGATCCGTCACCATCATATGGCAGTCCATAAAGATGTCCGGCACCGCCTTCTTGACTGACGCAATCACAGGCGCTCCCATGACGATATTTGGCACAAAGTGGCTGAGGAGGGGCAGATACAGGCGTCGGTCAGCATCGGCTCGCTGCGACAGGCCATGACGACCGATGCCGGCAAGGGTTTAGAGACTCACCCGTCCATGATGTCTAGGTTCGGTGGTCGGGCAAGGGGAGTTCGGAAGCATGGTTGGACAAAAGGGGGAGTGTCAGTCGCCTGTACGGGAGCTCGCTTGCGGCGTGGCACCCATCGAGCTTGAGCAGAGGGCGACCGATTGGCGGATTAGGGCGGCTTGGGGCGGGGTACTCACCCATGTGAAGCCAGTCTGCTCCGCAGTCCATCATCCTTCGGCACTCGCAGTTGAGGTTGCCGAGGTCGGATGCGAGGACGCTGGGAGCGATCTTGGTGGCGGGCATCTCGTCAAGCGTTAGTAGAGGTGGTGGGTCTTTTGGGGCGTGGGCTGGAACGACGGTGTGCTGCAGGCGCCGGTCGAGGCAGGGAAGTGGCCTAGTCGAGGCGGCGAGCGACTTTTAACAGAAGCCTCGTCGGGATTGGGCGCGGACGGACCGGGAAGCGGTGGTGCGGTTGCCAACGGCCAGAAAAGGGGTAAGCGTGGGAGCGTCGTAAGGCGCGATGGCAGGAAAAGGAGCGCGCTACACGAAGGGGAAGCGCCGGTTGCTCGTTTGCCAAACGAGGCGAGTGGAGCGAGATGGGTGGTGGAGGTGAAGCTGGGGCGGCGCTGCAACTGTACTGTTACGACGCGGCGAAAGAATGGAGGAGAGGTGGGCAGCCAAGTCGAGCCGAGGTGGAGGTTTGGCGTAGGTGGACGACGACGAAGTGGAAGTGGACGGCGGGTGCAATGGGAAGCGGATGGGGCGACGGTTGGCGTGGGCGATGGGCGAGGAGAGAAAGGGTGGTGGCTGTGGAGTAGGGAGGGTTGGAGTTGGTGTGGGTGGTGGTGGTGGTGGTGGTGGAGTGGAATAGGGTGGGATGAATGGCGACGCAGCGGCATAGCAAAACGTGCACAGCCCGCGCCAACAGCGCTTTGCATGGCCAAGCACCAAGCGATGCGTATGGCTTTGTATTACGATTAATCTGCCACTCGACTGCGACTACTGCTGCGACTGCGACTACTCAGGTGACTGTTGGGCCGACTGGTCTGCGCTGTTGCGCTTCTACACACAAGTCACAGTGCCAAGTAGCCCGGGTGTAGTGAGTGCCGCTTGGGCCCGCGCTTTTCTACTCTTACGTCGGTCGTTTGACCTTGGCGCATCCCTCTCTCAGTCGTCGTGTGCACCAGCCACACCAAAACCCAACGCAACCCAAGCATTCCAATTTTTAAAAACCCAACCAAAAAAAAAATCAAAAAAAAAAAAAATCATACCCGGAGTCCAAAAAATAACAACCAGCCCAAAAACCAATCAAGTTCCAGTACAACTACTACCACTCTTCAAGTAACACCATGCCACTACTGCTCAAATCGGCCAGTCTGCATTTCGCATAACGTCTCTCGCATCCCAAAAAAACCTATGTAGATGAATTGCAAATAATGTCAACCAATACAAACCCTCACCCCCCCCCTTTTGTTCGGCCTTTCGCCCGCTCAACCCAACGGCTGGCCAAACAGGCCAAGCGCGCCCAGGCCTGACGCCAGACGCCAGCGCTGCTCCATGACGTGACGCAGCCTCCCGGTCCGCCTCCGCCCCACCCCTCAACCTTGTCAACTTTTCCACACCACACCGGTAAACCAGAATCACAATTACAAATCTGTCACAGCACACAATACAGTGACACACAGTAAAGTCAAAGTACGCCTCAGTCTAAGTAGCATCGTCCAAGCCCATCGAAATCACATTCCCACCAGCCCAATCCAAACAATATAACTAATGCTAATCTAGTGTCGAATTCCAGCTCCCACCCACCCAAATACCATGCGCCCGCACCCCCACCCTTTACCAGGCCGCCGCACGCCAGGTAGGTATGCACACCCCTCTGGCAGCCACCACCGCAACCAGCACCATCGTAACACTTGTCACGACCAAGGAATAAAAACAAATCACACAAAATAACAGCTAGTCATCAGCCAACAAGACAAGTCACACACACACACTCATATTGACCCCCATCAACCCCCGGACAACGTCGCCACATCAAAAACGACGACCAAAGTATGACCACGGGCGAAAGTGACATCCAGCTTGGTCAGGGTATCGTAGCTAGCCGCCAAACAGCAGCAGCCGCGCCTATCGGGGCCGCCCGGTTAGCGTGCTAAAAGTACGAGACGCCCTCCGACTCCATCTTGCCGATTCGCTTCGACTGCTTGCCAAACTGCCGCTTGACCCTCCCGACGCCGTCCTCGGCGTTCGTCTTGAGCCAACTCAGCGTGCGGAACCCCTTGAGCTGCGCCGCGCCGCGCTGCTGCCGGTGCAGCGCCCGCTGCCGCGCCCGCCTCCCTTCGGGCGAGTCCGGATCGCCGTCGTCCATGAAGCCTTCCAGCTCTGAGTCCGTCACTGACGCCGCATACAGGCTGCCGCGATCGTCGACGTCGTCCTCAAATGCCTCCATCGAGCGCCGCACCTCGGGCTCCTCGACAAATGTCGGCGCCGCTCCTTCGCCGGAGGGCTCCAAAACGAGGCGGGGGGTGGCAATGGGGCTTGCCTCTGGCGGCGAGCTTGAGGATCCACTCAAGAGGTCGGTCGGCCGTGCGCCGAGGTTGCTCAGCCGACGGCGGCTCTCGACGCTCAGCGAGTGCGACTTGGGCCTTACGCCGCTATCGATCAGCGCGACGTAGGTCTCGTAGGCGAAGCGCATCTCGTGGTCGCCTGCGACGCAGGAGCCGTGTTCGGGTCCGATGCCGCGGTGGTAGATCAAGTTGAGCTCCAGCCATCCGACGCGCTTGATGTGGTTGTCCGACGCCGCGTCTGGTGGCAGCTCCTGGTTGCCCGTCTCGCAGATCTCCTCGAGCGCCGCCGACAGCCGCGGCCGCTCGTCGAGGCCCGCCGTCGTCGGCGACAGCAGCTGGTCGGAGCGCGTTGTCGCGTTGAGCATATCTTGCTCGAAGCGGTCCAGGTCCGACGTCTCGTAGAGCGGTACGCGTCGCCGGGTGAAGGTATCGTCGGCGATCCGGCTCAATGGCACCACGGCGTAGGCGTGCTTGTGGTGGCGCCCGGGCACCCGCGACTCGCTGCGGAGGTGGATGTAGAGGAAGTTGGGATACCTTTGTCGGACGGCGACGCGTACCGGCTCCCTCTCGAGGGGCCACCGGTACACCACCGTGGCCGCGTCGCCGATGCCCGACTCGTACTCCTCGAATGGTTCGACGTTGGACGTCTCGGCCCGGCCGCCGACGGTCTCGAAGAGGATGTGGCAGGGCTTCGCCTCGAACAGCTGCTGCGAGAGGCCCGAGGCGATGCAGCTTCCCAGCTCGATGATGCCGACGTTCCAGCCTCGCAGCGGCTTGGGCACGGCGATCACGAAGCTCCGCCACAGCAGCGTGATACGGATCTTGCCGTAGCCGAGGCCTCCGGTGAGGGTGTACCAGGCGGTGCTGCGGCTGCTCTTCTTGAGCACGTCGACAAGCCGGAGGCCGACGCAGCCGAGGATCGGATCGCCCTCGCGCATGCGCGCGTCGCGTACGGTGAAGTCGATGCGCGCCGTCGCAAAGTCGGTCACCACCCGCTCCGAGCCTGCATTGATGTAGGGGCGCGGGTTCAGCGACTTGGTCCGCGTGCGGAACACGGCCTCGTCGTTGATAAACACCTGCACATAGGACGAAGGCAGCTTTCCGGTGCCCGTACCTTCGGCCAGCGTCTCTTCGGAGTTGGTGACGTAGCTCTGCTTCTGCGAGAGTCTCTTGCTGTTGGAGTAGCTGCGCTGCGTCTGCTGCACCTCGAGGTTGTGGATCGAGTGGATGTGGAAGGCGAGCAGCCCGGTCGGCAGCGAGGGCTCCGGCGGCTCGACAGTGGCGGCCTTGGCACCCTCGATCATGGTGATGAGCTTGTCGACGCGCTCCTTGCGGTCTCGCCGCTGCTTCAGCACCTCGTCGTCCATGGGGAGGCCGAGCCTGTGCACGAAGCGGTCGAACGGCGTCATGAAACGGTGCAGGTCGTCGCCGCTCTCGTCTGCGGCTGCGGAGCTCGGCTGCACCGACTTTTCGGAACCCGTTTCCCGGGATGGCGGGGCGGCGGGCGGCGGCTTCGACGTCTCCGCCTGCTGGCCGGGCTTGGGCGGCGGCGTTGGAGGCTGGCTCGCGGTTGGAGGCGCGGCCGCAAAGTCGTGCGAGCGCGGCATCTGGGTCTTCGCCCGCGCGATCGATCGATTGATCAGCTCCTGCCGCTTGCCGGTGAGGTTGGTCCCCCTGCCCTGCGCCAGTTCGTAGAACCCGACGCTGTACTTGATCCGGCCCTGCACTGCGGCGCCGCGGCGCATCGGTTTGAGGCGGTCGAGCCGGGTCTCGAGCAGGCTGCGGCCGGCCTCGTTGCCGCGCAACCGGGCCTTGCGGACGAGGCTGTCGATGCTGATCTCGACCTTGCCGAGCGGATCGTCGGCGGAGAAACGGTCGGCGTCAAACACCGTCAGACGGAGCCGCTCGCGGTCGCGCAGCTCGTCGGGCGTCACGAGCAGGAAGGCTGTCTCCTGCCAGATCGGATGGATCGTCCTGCGCAGCACGCGGGTGGTGAAGAGCGGCTTTCCCGAGTGGCTGAAGCTCGCCTGGACAAAGGGATCGCTAGAGCCGTTGGCGTCGGCGGCGGCGAGGTCGCTGGCCTGGTGGAAGGTGATGACGACGAGGCCGATAGCGTAGGCGTCGTTGGGACCGTCGCCCGACCCCAAGAGGCCCGCCACGTCGATCGTGTAGGACTTGGGCGCAATGAACCCCTTGATCACGTCTTCGACCGACCTCAGGGCGTAGCTTGAGATGAGCGGGAGGTTCATGGCGTCGATGACCATTTTTTTGCCCAGCGGCTTGGCTGACATCTCGAGCCTGGGCGGCGAGACGAAGGTGATGGCCGCGTGCTTGACGAACGGCACCACCGGCGTCAGCTGGAGCCGGATGCGCATCCTACCTTCGATCCCGATCATCTCCACCCACACGGGCACCTCAACGGCGGCGATCTTTTGCAGGCCGATGCCCATGTAGATCAGCATGTGGATTTTTTCCACAGGCGTGTCCAGCATAGTCTGGTACGCCGGATCGTCCATGTAGGCATCGGAGGCGCCCACCGGCTCGTTGCTGTCGGCGTTGGCGTCGTTTGTCGTCGATTTGGACGTGCGCTTGTTCCTCTTGGGCTTGGTGCCGCGGTATGCAAAGACGACCTCGAGGTTGATGTAGTCGCCCGTGTCGATGCCGGGATCCTCGTCGTCATCCGCCGAGACAGGGCTCTGCAGCGGGTCGCGCCCGTCGGACTTTGATCCGGCGTCCCTTGCCCCTTGCCGTCTGGCGCTCTGGGGCTCCGACGGCGTCGCTAGGAACGAGGCCTCGTCGGGTGGGATGAGCTTGAAGCTCTTGATGCGGATCGGGATGGTGCCCTGATCCAGATCCTCGACCCGGACGCTGTGCACGATGCCCGGCACCTGGGTCATCAGGCTGTCCTCGAGCAGGTCGACGAACGGTACAAAGTAGTCGGAGCTGATCAGGGGCCACACGATGGCCAGCGTCGAGTTGAGCCACTCGACCGTCTCCTCGCGCTGGTCCGGATCCTGGAAGCGACGGGCCGCGTGAGCCATCTCCAGCTCCCACTCTGCGTCGCGGTCCGCCGACTCGAGCTTCTTCCAGAGCACATGGGAGCTGCAGCCGGCGACGGTCAGCGCTAGCAGCCAGTGGACGCGCGACAGGAGCTGCACCGCGAGGCAGGTCGCTCCAAAGAAGAGCATGATGGTGGGGATCTGCTCCTGCAGGGGTCCGGCGCCTGTCTGCGTCGCAGCGCTCGGCCGGAACGCTACGGCGTGGCTACAGACGGTCTGCGTCACGCCGGCCGCGGCGCCTTCGCCATCTTTGGCCCCCTGCATGCCGCCGGTCGCCGCAGCGCCGGCGGTCAGATCGGGATGGGGGATCGTATGCTCGATATAGAGAGCCTCCTCGGGTGTGTCCAGGTTGGGAAAGGGACGAGCTCGGGCGGCGGGCCGAGCGGGAAGGGGGGGCGCTTCGTTGGCGCGAGACTTGGGCGGGACGGGAGGCCGCGGCGGCAGAGGAGGCAAGGGCGGCAGCGACGGCAGCGACTGCTCCGAGTTGCTCGACCAGCGCCTGGTGTCCAACTTATTGTCGACGGTAAGGGTGCCGTCGTCGTCACCGTGCTTGGAGCGGCGTTTAGCGCGGAAGCTCGACCTGCGGATCCGCGACTTGATTGAGGAGAAGCTGGCCTGCCTTGCGAGCGAGCTCCGCTTTGCGGGAGACTCTTGGCTCTCGCTGCTGCTGCCGTCCATGGTGGCGACGTCTGGCCCGACGGCAGTGCTTTTTTTTTGGGGGGGAGGGGAGGGGGAGTGTTGCGGAAACGATAGGATGGTCGGAAAGGTGGAGCGAAGGGTTCAGCGCGCAGCTACGATGGGGTTCATCCGGTACAGGGCAGAGGGCGAGGTGAGGCGACGATGTCGATCAGGGAGGGAGGGGACTGCGGGCAAGACAGAGTGTACTAGTCGTGGTGGCTACGCCTGATTGATGATGGTGATGGCGAGAGGTGCGGAGGGCGGGCGGCACTGCTCGCGAGGCGGTGCTTATCTACCGGTGAGCACAGCGGCGGAGCGTTCCGAGGCGACAGACAGTGAGGTTGTGATTGTGTGATTTGGGGTTGTTACGATGGCGATTTTCCTCGTCGGAGCCGCCGACGGAGGATGGGCGGAGGGTGGGTGGGGTGGGTGTATGCAAGACAACGTCGGCAGGTCGGCAGCTTCCGCGCCTCGCTTGCGTCGAGGGCAGGGTCGACGTAGGATGGCGAGGATGGCGAGATGGGCGCTGAAGCAAGCGGGGCTCAAGCAAGCGGGGCTGGACGGATTCAGGTGTGGAGGCTTCAGGATGGAAGCGGCATAGCAAGCAAGACGAAGGTGGTCAGGGATCGGCCCAGCTGGGCCAGAGGATGGTGGAGAGACGACGACAAGCACACGGACTTAGCCTTGCTGTTCCACGAGGTGAGCCGCAGTTGGAGGCAAAGGCTGCAGCTTGCAGCCTGTAAGAGTTAAGAGTGCCAGCTCGGTGCGCCTGGCTGGAGTAGGCCGCTCTCCCTCTCAACCATGGAGATTCGGCTCGCCCTCTCGCCAGCCCATGGATCGCGGCATGGTTGGAGCAGCTGGGGGGCAAGCTAGCCACTTTATTGTTGGCTATTGACGCAGCGTTAAGATTCTACATTCGTATTCCCGGCTGCACAGCGGTGCCAACCAAAATGCGCTCATGCGCAGCGGCGGCGAGTATACCCTTGAAGCTTCCTACCCTTGCCGTTGGTCAACGCAATTCGGCTTCTCGTCCACTTGGCCTCTTTTTAAGTTTGGCAAATTGCTCTGGCTTCTGATGCCCGCCATTCGGCAGCCTCCTAGCCACGACCCGCCAAGCGCCAACAAGACACGGCCAAGCACCCAAGCCCAAGCCACGCTGGCGTCTATGTTGAAGTATGTATTTAAGAGGTGCAGACGCAAGGTACACACTGAGCCCAAGAAGGAGCTTTCGGCTTGCCTTGGACCACCCTGTGCCGAGCACCCATTACCATGCGCACCAGGGGCAAACGCACCACAGATACGCCGTGGTAGCAAGGGGGTTGGCTCGTGCTCTCTGCTACTTGACTCTCTGGCCCCCTTACCCCAAAAAAAAAAATGAAAAAATAAAAATCAAAATTAAAAAAATCAAAAATTAAAAAAAAAAAAATTAAATAAATAAATAAATAAATAAAGAAATAAATAAATGTGGTGTGGGTTTGTATAGTTGGGTTCATCACGACGCGCTCGCTGAGGTCACTGCGCAGCGTGCAGCCAAGTCCCAACCTTCGTAGCCGTCGGGCGCAAGGAGGCCGCAAGCACGGCCACACCAAAAACCCTCCCAACCGAGCTTCACCACCTTGGTTTTTTCGGATTTCGGCCGTCGCCAACCCTCGGCAACGAAGGGGGTTCGGATCCGAGGCTCCAAGTTGGCCGTTATTCGGTGGCGATGACAAACGACGTCTCCCTTCCCTCCTCGCCTTCTCGCGACGGGCGGTTGCATCCGTATGACCAACATCTACACCACCCCAGACGAGGTCGAGGTCGAGGTGATCGCTTCCACCACCACGCGTCGCGCCGAAAAGAGGCACCAGGGGATTTGGCAGGTGGTGCCAGTGTGAAGCCGCTGTAGGAAGCGTGGTCTCAGGCTGACGGATGCTCTTGCGTGTCGTCGTCACCCCAGCTGCTCCAAGGAAGGAACCTTCCGCCGTCCACCCGCCTCCTTTCCTGGTTGGACGATCGTCTACGGCTCGACCCCAGGATCCAGCTTGTCTGCTTACAACCCTTCCATCGACGCTGGCACCTCGTCCCGCTCTTGCCCTCTCGCTCCCTTCCGAGGGGTCTAGGCGAGGAAAATGCTCATCACCGTAGAGACGGCAGTCTTAGCCAAGCAGTGTCGTCAGCCCTCGACCCCCTCTGGCGACCGGACGTCATGCGGTGAGCACGCGAGGTGGATCTAGGGCGGAAAAGAACAAGATGCTGGCGGTGCTGCTGGTTGCACAGGCGAAGCTGCAGAGAAGGCCACGTTAGGGGACATGGTGACGCTCGCGGACGGTATTGACGTCGTTAAGGCTCGTCTCGGGAACAAGGAGGGACCGCCTCTGGAGGAGGGCGCCTGGCCGTCCATCGAAAAGACTAGGCGTCTCAACCTGCTCCCCGTCGATACGGTCGCTCCTCCGACGAGCAAGGATAAAACCCCATCGCTTCCCACCCCATCCCCTGTCTCCCTCTTCTCAACCCGTTCACCAATCCAACCCAACCCAGTCCAAACCCACCATCCATACACTGCAACTAGCCTCAAACTCCACCTCCCACCTTCCGCCCCAACCCTACAACCGACCATGCCCAAGGCACAGGAGCAAGTCCCAATCCAGGAAGACTAATCCATCGGGCCAACCAACGTCGACGCCTCCGCCGAGGACCAGCTCGCCTCGCAAGCCACCGAGCGCAAGCAGCTCCAATCCGAAGCGGCCGACCTGGACCCGAGCAACATCCTCGACGCCTCGCCCGGCGTCTAGACTCGAAACGCCAAGGTGGATCCGCTCAAGCAGGTAAGCCCCACCCCACCCCTACAACACCGAAACAGAAAGAAGTCCGTCACCGACAAGGGTGCATACGTTGAGAAAGACCAAAGGCTGACTCTACACTACCCGCTTTGTCGTGTCGAACCGGTTGTTGGGGGAAACCATCAGGAGCGAGAGATCGACCAGGCCGTCGACGCCGCAGAGCGTGCCGACGAGCAGAGCTAGTCGTAACACGCCCGACGTTACCTGCGCGTCCCAGCTCGCTTCGCCAGCGCGGACATTTCCGTCCCATCGTGGCGTCTTTTCCCCTTCTCTGTACTTCTAGTCCTCTTCTCAGCCGTCTTACTCTCAACCAACCTTTGAATCATGAACCTCGTTCCCTTCGAACTCCACCGTACCGCCACTGGTATCGAGAGTGACTCGCGCCTGCACCTACACATACCAGACAGAACCACCGTACGCTTGCCCGTTCTCCAGCACCGTCCTCACCACTCGCCTCTTGAGCCGAGATAGAGCCGGATTGTCGCCCGACAAGGGTTTTTTACGAAGCGGGGTTGTCATTCATCTCTAGCGCGGCCCACAGAGGCAAGGTGGGTTGGGTTGGAAACGCCGCGGTGGTTGTACGGCAGTGGTGCTCGACGGGCCCAATGCAAATGCCAGGCGTAGGCGTAGGCGTCGGCGCATTTAGTGGTGGTGGTCGCCGGCGTGCTCGTCACCGATGAAGTCGAGCTCGTAGACTGTTGGAAACGGGCCACAACGGCAAATGGGAGGTCGGGAGGGCACGAGTCAGCGGCCAACGCGCGAAAGAAAGAGCGGCCAAGCCTGGGTCGGTGCGTGTGCCAAGGCTTCAAGTGGCAGCCAATGGAAGCGCAGCGGCACATCTAATCTCGTCCGGAGGTCTTCCACCGAGCCGGGCCCGGCAAGAGAATCTGGGGTGGTTGTATGGATCGGTGGCGCCTTGTGGAAAGCAGCCTCGCTACTTACCAGAGCCGCACTCGGGGCACCTGTGGAACTTGAGGTCGCGGTTGAGGTGAAGGTAGATGTTGTCGTGCGAGTCGGCAGGGTATCCGGTGCATCCGACGATTCGGGTGGGCCACTGATCGTCGAGCAGAGAAGAGGAGGGGCGAAGGGAAAAAAAAACCTCTCAGTGCGCGGGTTCTAACAAGACTTGGGGGCGTCGCTGGATACGTTGGGCCGATGCCGCGTGCCTTGGGGGGTATGCTGGCATCGCCCGGATCGAAGCGGCGCAGTGTACGAGGTGTCCTTGCACGAGAATCGAGCAGGAAGTTGTGATCCGATCCGGTCCGATCCTGTCCCGATCCCTTCCGACGGGTGCCCATCGAGCCGAGCATCTAGAGCGCGGCGGTGCCTCCGAGCAATCTCGCCTCTCTTTTTGAGATGATGGATGATGGAGGAGCGGGTGCGGAGATGACGACAGCAGGGGTCGAACGGAAGGCTGTGCGTGTTGGTTGCTGGATCGCCTGCGGATCGGCTGGCGACCGAACATCGTCGCGGCCCCGTGCGCGGACCGAAACGCCGATGGTGGCGATGCTGGCATCTTCGGAACCGGCTGCGCTGCGCTGCGGCGGGTGGGCGAAGCGGTGCAAGCAGACACTTACGTAGCTCTTGATCTTGATGGGGTTGGTGGTGGTGCCGAGGTGGGTCATCTGGAGCGGGGCCATGTCGAACACATCCTCGCCCTGGAGGCGGCCGAGGAGCTCGAATCGCTCGAGACCGGTGGCCTGCTGCTCGTCCGAGGGGATCTCACCGGACTTGGCGCCCTCGCCCTGGATGACGGGGGGGCCGGCGGCGAAGCGGAGCGCCGAGCTGGTAAAGAGGCGCGAAGCGGTGGGCGCGGCCGTGCGGAGTGCGACGGGGGCGCGGGCGACGAAGCGGGCGGCGAACGACATGGCGATGTGGAAACGTGGGGCGGTGGAAATGGGGTTGCGCGGCTGAAGGGGTGGAAGGTGGCGTAGATGGGTAGGTGGACGGGCGAAGGAGGATTTGTCGAGTTATGGCGACGGCATACACACGCACACACCCACACACATACACTCACCCAAACGCGCTGTCCGCACCCGCCGCCGACCCATCGCTCATCCACACAGTTTGCTCTGCTCTGCTCTGCTCTAGGCTCACCCGCTCCCTCTCCCAAAACTCGGAAGATTGCCAGGCGACCCAGGCGGGCAAACGGGCGCCGCTTTGCCCTTTTTATTTTTATTTTTTTTCTTCCGCTCCTCACCGAATAGAATAGTGGAATTACAGAGCAATCAAAGCCTCAACTTCGCGCATTTCTAATCCGCCCTCGCCCTCCATCGTCGAAAGTGACTACTGCAATTCAAAATTATTCCCTCATCGGCACACCGCACGCAGCCGCATGCCAAATCCCCCAAGCCTGAATTCAAGTTGTAGCTACAATTCCCAGCAAAATTCAAAATCATTGAGTTTCCAGCCGCACCGGTTGCGCCTTCCAATCCATACCAAGAAAAACCCCAATCCGAGTGATCACGCATCGGCGTCGCCCTCAGGCGTGAACCAACGCTCCAAGGGCCGATGTCGCCCAGTACACGTAGGTACGTGCGACTTTCGGAACCGACGCTGGAGCCCGTATAGAGCCTTTGGCCTCGTTTGCCTTTCCCTTCGTCACCGCTGTCGCTCTCCCTCGCGCGCTCTCTACTTTTCACCGCTGCATTCTACCGACACGGTAATCCCTTGCAAAACAATGTCCCTCTGCGCTTTTGGGTCGAACAAAAGGAGGAGGGGAAACGTATAGAGACTTCTTAGGGGAGAGAGCAAAGGGGGGTAACCAAAGCTTGCAGTCTCACGCTGGCTACTTGACCTCCGGTTAGTCCCAAAGCGGATCGTCGACACGGCCACGTCCCTCCACCATCTCCCCCTTCTCCGTCCGCACGCGCCACCAGAGGCTGTCTCCAACCCGTATCGTGGCGTGCTGCTGGCAGTATCGCCGGAGCCCCTCGGCGAGCATCGACCGGATCGAATCCGCCTCGGGGCACGCCTCCTTCGCGAGCCAGCCATCAACATCGCCGTCGCATGGCAAGAGTATGAGCTCCGAGAGCAGGGGCATGTTTCCTTCTTCGACGATCCGTAGCAGGATCCTCAGCTCGTGCGGCCGGGGCGCATAGATGCGCAGCCGTCTGAGGTGCTTGAGCGCCGTCACGTTCAGGTCCGTCGACAAGAGCCTGCCGTCTATCGACAGCTCGTTCACAGCGAGCGCTGAAGCGGCTCGATCTCCACCGTCGGTGCTGCAGCCGTTGCTCTGCTGTGGTGGACCAAAGTGCCGGCCGCGTATCCGCTTGCAGCCCCCCACAAAGATGTGCTGCAGCTCCCTACACGCCTGGCTCCTCAGCAGCGCCGCCAGAGCGGGACCCTTGACCGGACTCCGGCGCAGCTCCAAGCTCGAAAGCCGCAGGATCGTTCGCTCTCCTCTTGTTACGCCGAAGCCGTCGTCGTCCGAGGCTATGAGGGAGAGCAGCGCGCCGCGGTCCGTCGAGAGCGCCCTGCAGGCCGTGAAGACGAGCCTCCGCAGGCTGCCCGACTGTCGTAAGGAGGCTGCGAGCGCCCGCACACCGTTGCGCCGTGCCGCTTCGCCCCTGCACCTGCAGGTCCTGACGCCGCTGACGTCGAGCGTGTGGAGGTATCGAAGGCCGGCGACGGCCGTAGCCACAGCCTCGGCGTCGACGTGGGGCGAGCGGTAGGTGAGCGAGCGGAGCCTCGGCGTCTTGGCGACCATCACGCTCGCCAGGCTCGGCATGAGGGCAAGGGGCGTTTGCAACACCATCAGCGTCTAAAGAGAGCGAATGAGAAAGAGGATGCGCCCGATCAACAGCTTGGTAAGAACGGGACCGGTATTTCACCCTCCGCGGACCACCGAGTCCCACCCACCTTGGCATTCGGGCAGAGCGCGAGTACGGCCCCAATCGGTCCACCGGCAGCCTCCGAGACGGCGTTAGGGTCAATCTGCGCAAAGAGCCGCTCGACTTCCTCTTGCTGTGCGCCCCTCCAGACCACCCCCGGTTCGTACAGGATGATATGCCGGATGCGTCCAAGGCGCTCCGAAGCGCCGTTTCGCGCGGAGCCGGACAAGGACACGTGGCCGGTGCGCGACCCTTTGTTCGTAGGCAGGTGGTGCGCAAGGAAGCCCAGAAGCTCTAGCGATCCATCGAGCTGCAGATATGTCTCGAGCACCGGACGGTAGAGGGCACGGACGCCCCTGCTGGTCTTCGAGAGCTGGCAGAGATCGTCGTGCTCGAGAAAGTCGCCGAGGTTTTCGCTGTAAGGTCTCCGGCCATCCCAGGACCGCAGCTTGCAACTTTAGCCTCGTGGTTCAAACGACTAGAGGGCGGCGGAACGCTGCGTCGTTCGGCACTCACTGGAGATCGATAGGGAGCTGCAAAAACGAGCGCATCGCTGAGCTGGTGACGAGCGCTGATCGTAGGAGCGGGATGCGTTGCGGCGGCGGGTCCAGTGGTCCTCGGCAACGAGGATGAGATTGGTTTCCGGAGGTGGGAGCGGGAGCGGGGTTGGGGGGCAGGGCTTCGGTCCAGACGGTCAAATGGGCGGTTCGATCTTATATTTCAGAGGCAGCCATCTCCCTGACCAACGCTGACTGGCGGCTCACAGCTGCCGCCTGTGCTCCAGCCTCAGTCGCTCAGTAGTCAAAGTAGTGGCAGAGTACGAGTGCGAACCCTTCCAGATGGGTCCGTCCCGAGGGTCGAGACGTGGGGTGGAGGTTGCTAGATCGAGCGAGATTCCCCCGCTTCGAAAAAAAAGAAAAAAAAAGAAAAAAAAAAAAAAAAAGAAAAAAAAAAAAAAGAAAACCGAATCATAGATCTGCCCCCCAGATGCCGAGACGTGTCGACCCTTCTGGTTAACTCGCGCCGCCGATGAAACCCCGTCGGGT